>OMLP01044658.1:27608-37882 GCA_900302685.1 Spondyliosoma cantharus
AAACATGTTTATGAGATTTATTTCATAATTATGATTTACCATGGGAATATTTTTTCCAAAAAGCCTAGGTGTCATTGTATCATCTTCTTAAACTGGTGGAAGTGCTCAAAGAAGAGGAAGCTTTTTCTAAATATTCCCTGAAAGCATGAAAAAAAAAGAAAAATCGCTTTCCACGTTCGGTTCTGTTTGACCTGTGCCGGCTCCCGTACTGTTGAAGCGGTGTTGACTGATGTGTGAGTAGCTAGCTAACGTTGTCTTCTTGAATATATTAAATGGTATTACTTCTGTTAGAAATAAAATGACACCTTTGTGTGCCTTTACGTGTGACATACAAACAAACATTAATATCTTAAGTGACAGAGAGCGTAGGAGAGTTTCCGATCGTTTTTAATCGTGCTAGCCAGCGAAGCTTCACAGCTAGTTTCGAAGCTAATTTGAACGTTAGCCACATTTATGCTAATTTTAGCACTCAGCATAACGATAGCTTTGATATTATATAGCTACTGTAAGAGAGCATAGGTAAACACGTGTTTTGTCAGGCTGCTGGACAAGGAAAGTTGAATAGCTTTTCACGTAGAGTTATTTTCGACAGTGCTGATGTGTGTTTAGCTCCTTCACACATGACTGAGCTAAAGAATGAGCTCTTGTGTAGACTTTGTAGAGCAGTTTAACTCAGGTGTGCTAACGTTGGGTCCATTATCTTCACTTACCTTGAATGAACCTGCGAGTAATTGTAGTGTAACGATACGTCGAAATGAAAGTTTAGGAATGTAATTTGATGTAATGTAAATGCTGCTAATTACACAACATGTTTCAGGTCAAAATGGCAGAGCAAACAACACTAGAGAGCCTGCTGGAGATGGGCTTTGAAAGAAACAGAGCGTGAGTGAAATCCAGAAAATTCCCACATGGAGCTCCCAGATTTGAGACTGCTTCCACAGAAGTGAAAGTGAAACATAAGACTCAGTGTGTCCTGTATCTCGTGTTTTCAGGGAAAAGGCGGTGGCCAAGACAGGAAACCAGGGAATAGAGCAAGCAATGGACTGGTAAGACTGAAATCAATATGTAATCATTGCCATGCCTGGATGGACACGGGCCCCTCTGTGTTTTTGTAATCCACCAAGTGTGATGTGGTTTGCACAGGTTAATGGAACATGAGGACGACCCAGACATCGATGAGCCCTATGTGCCGCCTGTAGCGAACGTCCTGGGAGGAAATGCAGACAGCCAGTCCACCACGGAACAGCCGACACTAGCGGACACCGCTGAAGGTCTGGGCGTGTTGTGCTTTTTAGGAGGCAGGAAGGGTTGTGATAGCGTGGTAGAAGCATGCTGTTCAAGGACAAGTCCATCCAAAAATGAAAAAGACACCCATTATCTACGGGTGAAGTTTGTTTGTCCAAACTTCACAGCAAAACAGTGTTGTGGTAGATGGGGGACTTCTTTTAAAGCATAAAAAACATCTTAAAATGGCTTCATACAGCTCATCTGGCATAATTAGAGTCTTTGGCAACCCAGAGATCCCACAATGATTTAGAAAACGCTCTTACACCCTTTTTTTGAAGCCCAGATTGTCAGTGTAGTTTTTAAACTTAATGTTTGTGGGCACCCCGTCTGAAGCGTGTAATCTGCTGAAACAAAACAGATTGATGATCGTAACGATAAACTGGTTGGGTCAGAATCACTTTTGCCGTCTTGACATTTAGCCTTACTTTCCAGAACTTTCAAACTTTACCAACAGTTTTTGATTTGGGTAATACATTGTTTCCTGTATGAAGTTTCTTGATTTTTCATATGTATAACAACATGATTAGACAACAACAGACATTACCATCTTGTAAATTCATCCAAAAACAGTTTATAAATTGATTTTTCTCCACAAAATTTCCAACATCTGGATATATATTGATATGAAATTGCATATACAGTTACAGAGGTGATTCTCCACATGGTCCACTCTTGCTCAGTGGCATATATTTTCTATCTATTAACAATATTTAAAATCCCAAATAAGCTCAAATGAATTAAGTGGAAGTCACTGCTGATTTACACTGAACATGATATGAACCCAGTAAGTTTCTCTTTCACTGTGTGTGTTGTTGTTTTGTCAGAATACGACTTCTGCTTTGATTTGTGCTCGACTGTAAAACATTTCTCTTGATCTCTTACTGTGTTTCTTTCTGTTTCTCTTCCTCATGTATGTTTTGTTTCGGCTTCAGGAATAGTAGATCAAGAAAACACCTGCATTGATAGTGAGACAGGTGCAACGAGGCCACTGACGGAGGAGGAGAAACTTGAGCAAGTTAGAAGGTAAGAGCACACGCACAGATCCCTCCAGCGTCGGATGTGACCATTTGTTTGGTGCTTGTAGACAAACATAATTTAAAAATACTACCAAAACTACTTCCGTTCATCAATTTCTCATCCTGTTAGAAATGTTTTAGTAAATCAAGAAATGTCCTCCCTGTGTGCAAGCTGATGCCTGTGTCGGTGTCTGTTTTTCAGGCTAGAGGAGCTGATGCGGGTGAAGCAGGCGGAGAGAAGAGAGCGAGAGCGGGAGGAAGAACTTGAGAGGGAGAAGCAGCGGAGGAAACAGGGCCAAGAGCTGCAGCAGATACGCCAAAAGCTGCAGGATGACGATATGAAAAAACTCGCTGAGCTGCGCAGGAGAGAGAAGATGGAGGACAAACTGGCAAGGCAAGATGTTCACGATCGCACATTTAGTCAGATAATGATGCAGCAGATGATCGGGCTGCTCGATTATGGGGGAAACTCACTCAACTATTTTGGTCGATATAGAGATCATGATAATTTAACGAGATTACTGATTTACTTTTGAATCATATCAAACTTTTATAAGAGCGTATCTTTGTAACAGTGGATTTCCTTGATTTAAACGTAATGAAACTGCGTAACAAATAAAAATACCAGTATACTGATAATACTGTGTTTTATCATATAATATATAAAATAATAAATACTAATATTCAATGTATGATGTTGTTTTTATTTGGTATATAAGAAGTGAGAAAGTATTGCTGAAATGCAACTCTGTTCCTTACGGGCGCTCCAAGCACCGGTACCGTAACAACATATATAGATGTGCATCAAGAACCAAGCAGCAGAGATTTCTGTGGCACAGTACAAGATAACGAACTCATTATAAGACCAGACATGAACAACAAATTCAAATTAGACTGTCAAAGTGTGCTAAATCCTGGAACTAATGTTCGTTCTTCATGGCTCTCACTGTGTTGTTTGTCTTTGTTCCCTTCAGGCAGAGGGTTAAAGAAAAGATAGCACGAGACCGAGAGGAGAGGGCACAAAAGGTTATCTTCCTTTTTTCAGTTTGCTTCTCTTTTTTTTTTCTTATTGAATTTATTACCACCACTTCTGTTCGTAAAAATCACAACTTGTGACAACATGTGTTTTTCCTGTTTAGTTCGGAGGTGGTGGAACACCGAGCACAGCTGCAGCGTCCCAGCCTGCCCAACCCAGCCCCTCGTCACCCACCAGTCACGGCCCTCCACCCACTAAGAAGGAGTATGATGAGTCCAGGATACAGGTACAGGCTTCAGTTACACCCATACATCCAGGGCCGGCTCTAAACATAGGCGATATAGGCGGTTGCCTTGTCATCCCCCCGTGTTTTGAAAATAACGAATATCAACAAAATAAAGAAAAAGATAAACAATGACATGTTTCTCACTTATGGTGCTGTGTCACGTGACGTGTGGTCATTGGCTGCGCACCTCAGAGGGTCAGACAGGTGCCGCAGAGGGTCCGGTCACGTCAAGTGACAGACAGGTTATGTTTTGCTATTTTGTGAGATGAACCGGCCGTCAACACCCTCAGGTGCGCAGTACCGCAAGAGAAGAAAAGAGGAGAAGAAGAAGAAGTCTCAACATAACGGTAACATTATGCCATCTTTTTTTAAATGCCATTTTGTGTGAAGACGTTTCATTTGTATTTGCTTGCTAGCTAGGTTGAAATAAAGCAACGCTGTCTTAACATGCTAGACAATGACTGATAGCTAACTTACTAAGAAGGATAAATGAATCATGAATCAAAGTAGAGGCCAACCCGTCCGGATGCGCCACCGGTGCAGGTTGTACTCTGTGTTGTTTATTGTGAAATGGTAGTGAATCTTTTATTATAAGTTAATTATAAATGTTATGTTGAACACACCACTTATGCAAATAACTGCTGCAATACTCAAAAGTTGTTTGTCCTATTCTGTCTGCTGTAGTTTTTATTTGAATCTACTTTATATTTGTCTAGATGCGCTCAAAAATTATTTCCAGACACCCCTAACAGCTGCTGGAGAGGAAACCTCTAATGCAACAGCCACACCACTCTGAGGTGTGTAAGTTTAGCTAATTGTTTGTGGTCTCTTACGCACTGCTATGTTGTTGTTGTTATGATTATTATTATCATTATTGTTGTTGTTGTTGTTGTGACTGAATGGTACAAGCTTGTTAGTAATTACAGTAAATGTAGGTTTTAGGCAAATAAAATAAAGTTTATTTGTACAGTACCTACTTTATATCAAACCTTATTAATTAATTTATTAAATGACGTAGAATGACACAACAAACTTAACAGTATGGACCATATGAATACCACATCAACCACACCACCCATCTCTGAAAGTCAGCTTGAAGCAGGTGAGTTATGTAATTGCATGTTACAGCAGCAGTCACATTACTGAACAATACCATGGTTATTCATAATGTACGCTTCAGATGTGTTTATTGCCTGATGTGCTGTTATTTGTAAATCACTGTGTGACCTTACTGAAGGATTAATATCTATATTTGCATGTGCGTTTGATTTGCTTGCAGTGACAGTTGCTGCTGCAGAGAGGAGCTTCACCAAATTGAAGCTCATCAGAACATACCTGAGATCCACCATGTCTCAGGAGCGTTTAAATGGACTTGCACTGATGAGCATAAACCGTGAGGTGTCTAGGCAGGTGTCAGTTAATGACACAATAGATAAAAAAAATAAAATAAAAAAAAGTCCAGGCGTGTAGAATTTGGTGGAAATGTAGTTGAAACACATGCTGGAAAGAGTGACGCGAAAGTTCATTGTTGATTATCAAATAAAACAGATGGTTCAGATGTTGTCATTCAATTGTTTGATGGTGTTTTTTTTTTTTTTTTTTTTTTTTTTGGGGGGGGGGGGGGCAAGGAGTAATCTCGCCTAGGGCACCAAATGGGCTAGAGCCGGCCCTGCATACATCTACACGCTAAAGCCCAGAAAAACAGACATGGGCATATCTTACATCCTTTGTTTTCTGTCACATGCCTGTGTATTATAATCGTACAAGGAATGTCCCATCACCAGTTATTTATTTTAATGAGACATTTATTTTGCATGAGATGACAGAAAACATCTTCTCGTCTCCTTCATTGCTTTCATTGTTTCTTCTCTTCTCCTCCTCCTCTTTACCGTAAAGGTCCGTCTGCTGGACGGCTCGACCATCGCCACAGTCTTTAAGGCCCAGGAGCCGCTGGCGGCAGTGCGCGTCTACGTGCAGATGAACAGCAACGTGCCCGAGGGTCAGGACTTCACGCTGCTGTCGCTGTACCCCCGCCACGTATACACCGAACTGGACATGGAGAAGCCCCTTAAGGAACTGGGTGAGCACTGGAGTGGGAACTACATCAGAATATGGAGCACATTACTGTAGTCAGGGTTTGAAGACAAAAAGTTGAGCACTCTTCAGATGCCTCAACCAAAGATTTGCAGACTTGCCTTCACATCTAAATAATTAAGAAGTTTAGGGAATTATTTAACGCCGACCGCACTCAAAGTATCATGTGACTTTCAATCTATCTGCATGAGTGATTGTGTTGATGAAACACCGGATATTCCTTATTTAAAACATAACACTTAGTATTAAACATCTTCCAAACTTTTCCAAGACTTTATACAAACCCTGTGTAATATGTACACTTTAAAGGATAAATTCACCCAAAAATTTAAATTCAGTCATTATTTACTGACCCCCCATGCTGGTGGAAAGTCAGGTGAAGCATTGTAGTCCACAAAACGTTTCTGGATATCCACAGAAAATGGTGTCGCAGCATTCTCCTAAACAACTGAAGTAGACAGGGACTTGATTTTAAAATATAAAAAAACGACCAGGACAAAAACACAACATGGCTCCATACTAGGGCTGCCCGATAAATTGAATTTTCATCGTCATCGTGATATGAACATAATGCAATAAACACATCGCAAAAGACTGCCTGACACCGATGAATAAGAAAAATCTATCAGACGGAGCCCTGGATACAAGGGCCAATCAGATGAAGCCCCAGCTACCCTGACAGTCGGCATCAGTTTGGTGGTGATTGGCAGGTTTATGATGGCTGAGGGAGGAGAGAAAAGCAATGAAAATGTGGTCAGCGAAGACCTTGTGGTGAAAAGAAACCGCACTTCGCCTATATGGACTTAATTTGGATTCAGGAGAGACGACGTGTTACAAACACAGGTACTGTGTAAAACATGCCGAGCAGTTGTTGCAACCTTTAGAGGAAACGCAACCAACCTCCGTCACCACCTGCAATACGACCACAAAGACCTACACGCACAATTCAAAACTAACGTTAGCCATCATTAACTGTATAGTTGATAATATGCAAGCTCGTCCGGCGCAGTCCCAGTCGCTGGAAGCCCCAAGATCCCAAATGTTTTTGTCAAGATGTTATTTACACCCTTATTTAGTCTTCAGCCATTTAGGAGAATGCTGCAATACGGTTTAGTTATGAATCTCCAAAAATGTTTTTTGGACTCAATTTATCGACAGGGGGGTTAAAAGTTCTGAACTTTGAATTTTGGGTGAACATTCCCTTTAACATATTCTCAGTGTTTTACCCTCTGTACCGACTTAGAAGTGTCCAGTCAGCGGCTCTATCTGATCGCCTTTCATGACTTTCCCCACCCTCTATTTTGCAGGTTTGGTGCCTTCAGCTGTGCTGGTTGTTACCAAAAAGTGAGATCAGGAGGATCCGCTCTGTGAGCCTACCTCACCACCTCCACTGCATCAACACATGAAAGATATCGATCCAGGAACAGAGCCGCCACCGATCAGTATCACTCAATAAGCCAGCTAACTGAACTGAAGCAGACAAGACGCAGCTCGAAGCTTCGTTCAGATTGTGTTTTAACTAATTTTAAGATGTTTTTGGAGAGTTATAGTGTAATACTGTTTGGGTTAACTCACTGAATGACGCCTTTACTCCATTCTGGGCTGATTGATTTGTTATGGTTTGGTTTGAGTGAAGTGAGATGGACTTTTACAAAGTGAAGATAGCTGGCTTCTGATGGATACTGCTTCATAGTTTTCAGCAACTCATTTATAAAAGACGATAAAGTCCAAAAATCGTTGAATTTTAAGATGATCGTTCAAAAGCAAAGTACAACACTAGACCCACTCGATTGGTTCTTCAAGGGCCTTAAGTTTAATCCCCACAATCTTCCTGATTTTGTGACATTCTACTTTGCCAGTTTTTTTAAGTTAAAATATATTGACAGTTATGTCTGCATATTCACCAAGAATCTACTTAAAATAAAGCTGACTCAGAGAATTATAATGGTCGACTGAATTTTCTACATATCATACATGAAGCCACATTTCCGCCTGAAGTACTTGGAACTTTTAGTTAGTTACTTTTAGAACTAAAATGTCCCTTCAGCTCGGTCAAAAGACCCCTGAAGATTGGGCAAGTTAGTCCACTAAAAAAAGTGATGCTGTTTTTTAAATGTAATTTTTGCCGCTTTTTGCTTTTTTATTAAACAACAGGGCCTGGACTTCATCTTTGTTTCATCTGTCTTACCCTTTTTTTTTTTTCTGAGACTCCATGTTGACGTGTCGAAGCTCAGGGAGCAATTGTTTTAAAAATGGCGGCTGAAATAAAATGCTGCATGTACTCGACAAATCAGAGTTGTCCAGCGATCAAGCCCAAACTCTCAAAGCTCCTATACTTTTTTGAGAGGTAAATTATGAACCTTCATGCTTGCGGTTTAAATGCACCCAGTTCCTCCAAAGGTTCCTCGTCTCTGGCGGAAGTTCCTGTGTTGGAAACGTGGCCTGTGTAACTTTCCGTACAGCAAGGAAGGTGATTTCTTTAAAACTTTCTGTCAAAAAATCCCATGGAATGGAGAAAAGCAACAATGAACTGATTGTGTGGTCAAAGCTTGATAAATCTTGTTCCTTTGTGCCATAGAGCTCTACTGTTGACATGTGACCCATTTTTACAAGGTTATGTCTTCAGTAAGAGCAAATGTGTTGCCACAGTAGAGAAGCCGATCATTTCTGTGGCATGTTGACACATTGTTCTCGTAAGATAAGATAACTGGAATATTGCCTCAACCTTTAAGAGATGATACAGTGAACTGAACTAGTGCACATATATAGAAGGTTGTGTAGGAACTGTAGGAAGGTCCCGGGTTCACTGGCCAGTGCTTTTATTATCAGGACTGGTCAAACTCAAGAGGATTGATTTCAAAAGGGGGGGATTGTGTGATGTGCTCACGTTCAGGGATTCAGGGATGTAAAACTGGCCAACTACAATAGTTGAGGATTCCAACTGGATTTGACAGAACCCGTGTGTAGGTTTCAGTGGCTTCTCGTGACACGTTTTTAGATTGCAACCGAGGAAATACCCCTCATTATTATCTCAACCGTCCTTGTCCGTTTGTTTGTTGGCGGGTTGTTTGGTTTGTGAGCAGGATTACACAAAAACTACTGAATGGGTTTCCATGAAACTTGGATGGAGGATGAGTCTCGACCCAGAACAGACCCCCAGTACCTTGTGTTGCAGATCAGAACAATTATTTTCCGCTTTAACAGTGAGAGAGAGGTTGTTTTTCCCACATTGCCAATAATTTAATGCAGTTTGATGAAAAAAATCTGGTGTATTTAGGTGGCTGGTATCTATGAGTGAGTATAATTTGACGCAGACCCGAAGATAAAATCTCCGAAGTGGCATTCTAGTTGAATAGTGAATATATTCTATTTCCGCCTATAGATCCTCACAAGTGCCCCTAAATTTTACACACTGGACCTTTAAAATTACTAATGAACTGAAGCTTGAAGCACACAAAAATAAGAAGTGAGATTCTTACATGTCGCAGCAGGAAAAATGTGTAAAAGAAATGTAGAAATGAATGGTGCCTGCCACAGTTAATGTGAGCAAGGCCGCAACTATTTTTATTTTACTTTACCATCAGTTATTTTCTCGATTAGTTGTTTGGTGTATAAAGTAAATTGCATCGGTGTTTCCCATAGCCCAAGATGACGTCCAAGAGGAGGAGAGAAACTAGAAGATATTCACATTTCAGAACCCAGAATAAGACAATTTGGACTTTTTTTCTTAAAGAAAGATACTTTAAAGGATTTAGTTATGATTAAAATACAAATGAGCTTCTCCTGCTATCACATGTCAAACTGTCTGCTGTGAAAATGGCCTGTTGGTTCATTCAGCCAGTGGCTTTCAGAGGCTGTAGTCCTCAGATTCTTAGACTAATGGACAAAAAACAGGATGAATAGAGCTCATTATCTTTATGCAAGAAGTCCATTAAAAAACATGGCCTGAAACATGTCCATTGTGACTTTTGCCTTTGGATGGTAGCCCCGTGAATGGTTTCAAAAGACTTGATCTGAAAGAGAACCGGTAGAGGCCGGTCCTTCCTTTGTTTGGATCGTTAGCGTGATAATCTGGCCAGACTATTTCCCGAAACAAAGCTGTATATATATATATATATGAGAGGGACACATTCTGTTCTGTGTGTTTTAATGAGTTGATTTTTCTTTTCACTCTCATAATGGAAGTGTGAGCAAAAAGACACGCGACACAAAGCGTCTCTGTCGTGACACACTATAAAACACCTTTATATACATTAGAAAAACAACAATTAGCCTACTCTGGAATGGTACAAAATGTCAATCGTACATCAGCTTGCAGAGTTTCGATAAAACTGGATGACTTTAAAACAGGAGCAAACAAATACAAAAATATTTCTGATTAAAATGGAGACACTGATGTGCTGAGAATGGGCGTTTCCTTCCCTCATGATTCCACCCGTTCCTCAGAATCAACACTGAATGACACGACATGCTCAAAAACCCGCGCGGACCTCTTGTGACTCCAGGACAGTGAGGGGACTCAGAGGAGGACGGAGAGGAGAGGATGCTGGGATGTTGTTTTAGCGCGACCGGCTGGTTCAGTTTGTCGTTTGGTTGAGAAGTCGCTGGGGGGGGG
>OMLP01044658.1:42758-74124 GCA_900302685.1 Spondyliosoma cantharus
GAGAGAGAGAGAGAGAGAGAGAGAGAGAGAGAGAAGACGGCGCAGGACGCAAAAATACATTAATGGAAGAAGAAAAGAGTGAGAAATTGAGAAAGGCATAAGTTGAGCCTTGATCTTACTTGTCATAGTGTGTGTTGTAAAGCTGGGTGGGCACTTTGAGGACTCTGTCCAGCACGGCCGTTGCGTTCTTCATGTTCCCCTGCTCTTTCTCCCACTCGATATAAAGATCCCAAAGCCGGTCCGAGTGGAAGTCCAGACCTGCAGCCTGAACCGCATCCTCGAACACCCTGCGGATTGGAAAACAACTTTCCCTTTTTTTGTTGTTGTAATCTCTCTTCTTTTATCTGTGCCGCCCCCGCAAGAGGTGAACCTGCAGAGTCTTTAAATGTGTACGTGCGGGAGCGTTAATCTACCTGCGAATCCGCACGGGCGAGTCAGGCAGGTTCATGTCCAGTGTTCCCAGCAGCAGATTGATGTAGTGGATCCACAGATCTACACTCAGAGGGATCACCTGCAGACCCTGGATGCACACCTGACAGAACACACCACAAACGTGATCGTAAGCTCACGAAAACCCGTGGAAAACGCTGTCTTAATGCAAATCCAATTTACCTCCTCTGCTTTGTCGTTGTACCCGGCGCGGCGCTCCAGATCGGCATATTTCTTCCAGTAACCGTAGCAGAGCGGGTAGCGGACGAGGAAGGCCTCGAGCGCTCTGCGGGACGCTGTGACATGACTCTGAGGAGAGGAGAGAAAACGTTATACCCTACAGCCTCCAGACCGGCATGTGTTGTGGCCTCACGGGGGCGACAAACGCCAATGCGCCACACACCTCTTGCTCGCAGTACTGCAGCAGGTCAGTCCAGCTGGTGAAATCTTGAGGATTGTCATGGGCGGCCTTCCACAGACGCTCAAAGTCGGCAGGCAGCTCTCCCTCCTCGTCTTCTGCAGCCGGGGGCATGGAGTAGGTCTCAGGGTGGGGATCTACGGGGGCCTCAGGCGCCTCATGGACCTCATGGACCTCGGCAGCACTGCCGTTTTCTTCCGACATCTTCACCATCTCAGTCGGAGGCGATGCAGGAACCTCAGAGGCCTCCATCGCTAAAGAGTGGGAACATCAGAGGTAAATTTGTCGGTCTCATAGCTGAAGTGAACTACACGGGTACTGCTCCGTAGTTCACCAACACTTCTCACATTAACTTTAGACATTTTCCATGAAGCTACAGGGAACATTGCAAAAGCGCCAAAATGTCACAGTCAACGTTTTTTTCACAAATGGAGAGCGTCTTAAACAGAAAGCGAATGCTGTTGTGTGCTCTCACTGGGTGATGGTGCGTCTTGACTTAAAACCTTTACTTTTCCGAAACGTTCCACTTAAGTTAATTACATTATTAGCGCTGCAACTATCAGTCAATCAAAAGAAAATGAGTTTTGGTAATGGATCAATTAATCCTGGCCAAAATGTTACATATTCTTTCTTTTCTTTTCTTTGTCATTTATGATATTAAATGAAGAGTATTTTGGTTTTGGACTGTCAGTTGGACAAGAGAAGCAATTTGGACATTTGATTGAACCTTTAATTATGAAACTAGTGGGCAGATTAATCAATAATGAAAACAATCATTTGTTGCAGCCCTCGTGGTGGCAAAAGAAAGACCGATACTTGTGTGCTGCTGTTTTCTTTTTCACTCTCTAAGTTTGTAAATGATAAAGAAAAGGAAAACTACAGAGGCCCACTGAACACACTCTGGGTTTTTTTGAGGGATGACAACATCTAGCGTTTTTTTCCTTCACAAAATGCTATGAACCTCTACAGGAAACTGTTATTGGCCCCATGAATGTAATGTGATGTCATTGATTGACTTTACAGTTTCTCTGCTTCCTGTACAGTTTATGTGGGAAGGGCCATGAAATCCAACAACAACAACCGTGTGTGAAAACCCCAAACGTTTGCATGTGCAGATTCAGATTCAGAAGTAAAAACAATCTAGCAGTGAATCAATCACAGACTGTAAGCAGTGCTCTGATTTTAGGCTTTCAGTCAAATCCATATAGGTTGTGGGTTGACTGATATACAGATTACTTTGAGCGGTCATAGCAGTAATGCAGCTGAACATGTAAGCAGACTAACTATCACCAGCAGCCTGTGGTCCACACCTGACTAAAACATCCAACAAAACAAGAAGAAAATCGGTATTTTCTGTCTTTTATTCTTGAAACACCACCTGTTTACACCTGCAGAGGTGAGTTTCATTCATACAGAGCTCAGTACACAGAGCACACACGGGGGGGCTGACTTCAGTGCATCTACATTGTTATTAACATCATTCAACTAAATTGTGACGAAACGTGATGCGTAGCCGCGGGGCACGTATTCAAAAACAGGACAGTAAGTGGATTAAAGTTAGTGAGCAGAACCCTGTGCTGTTTCGTGGTGTGTTGAAAGCTCGTTAGCCTAGCCTAGCTTGTCATGCCTGTCCTGAAAACAGGCGCAATCGGAGGCTATATTTAAAATCCCTGCAGATGAATGAACCGTTCAACGGTATCTGTGAAAAGGCGACACTGCGTATTATAAATTCATTGACGTAGATGAAACTACCTGAAGACTCTTCAAGCTCCCCGTTGCCGCTCATCTCCTCACAGCCTTCCGCCGCCATGATGGAAACCGTCGCGTTTACGTCATCCATGCGCGACAACACGGCTTCCATGCTCAGCTGACATGAAAACAAAACAAATCTATTATTTTGTAATGATAAACCGATGGTTTAGCACGGAGACTGTACAAATCAATTCTGGGAAATATTTTCGAATTTAAATTTACTTAGTTTTGGCCAAGTTTTCATTTTCTAATGACTCTTAAGGTTTGTATGTTGTATTAACATTAAAGAAATGCCTTATGGAAGGCCATTCCCGCCAGTTAAGGATGGAAAAATAAGATGAAAAGTAAAGTAAAAAGAAAAGAAATTATTTTAAAAATTATTTTAACAAAAAAAATCGAAATTAACGGATTAAAGTTATGATAATGACATGAAAAGTCTAAATTATAGATACAAAGTCAAATATGAGCTCAAAAGTCAAAATTATTAAATAGAAAGTCATGAATATGATTTAAAAACTCGGAATTATGATCTTAAAGTCATATTGATGAGATGAAAAGGCAAAATCATGAAATGAAAAGTTAATATGACATTAAAAAATGAATTATGAGATTCAAATTGAAATTAGTCATGAATATGATAGAATGTTATAGTCATAAATATGAGATTTAAAAAAAATCTAAATTATGAGCTCAAAAGTAAAGAATATGAGACAAAAGGTTGACATTTTGAGATTTAATATAAAAATTATTGGATTAAAAATCATAATTATGGCGTAACTAGTTGAAATTATGAGATACATTTTGGCTTTTTATCTCATAATTATAATTTACCATGAGATGCTATTTTTTTTAATGGCTTTGTTTTCATCAAATCATTTTACTTAAAATGGCAGAAATGGGTTTCCATAATATCTCAACCTTGTAGTAAAAAAGTTACTAATACATAGTCATACAAAGCCAAAAACAGACCCTGCCAGACTAAATAAACTCATTAAGAACTCATTAAGGTCTGTTGCCGTTCTCTAAGCTTGTCACCCTGGAGGAGGTGGCGGAGGACAGGATGCTGGCAGAACTGCTGGCGATCATGGATAATGCCTCTCACCCCCTCCACAAAACTCTGGATAAACTTAAGAGCAGCTTCAGCAACAGACTCATCCGACCCTGCTGCCTTAAGGAACGGCACAGGAAATAATTTGCAGTACTTCTTTATATCTATATTTGCCCTTACATTTTGATTGTATTTGTACTTCTGCTATGATGACCTAATCTATATTGTCCATATTAAGACTTAATGTAACTAAGTAGAGCTGGCTATAGTTAGTGTCTGTGGTGTGTATTTACTACATCTTGTTTTTTTGGTTCCTGTTTACAAATATGGACTCAAGTGTTCACCTGTTTTTGGATATTGTGTAACAGACGCAGACAAAAATATGAATGCAGACAACAGACGTCTCATTAATGACAAACGTAGTAAGGAAGCAACTCTGAACTTAATTAAATCAAAACCAAACACTTCTTTCACATTTGGTCAACTTTATTTTCACTTGGTCTCATCTTTTAGTAGTACATCTGACAACTTTGACAGTTGAAGTCTTTTTCCTTCACTTCCGTTTTCCACCATTTCAAGCCATCACCAACAAAACTGAAGCAACATGTACATTTATAATCATAAAAACAATCAAGAAGACAAACTCATAGAACATCAAAACTCCTAAAAGGCCCGATGATTTGACTTGTCAGGATTCCAGAGTCTCCAGAGAATCATCTGAGAGTTCACGACTGCTCGGTGTCATTAAGGATTTACTTTCGCAGAAAACCAGCACAGATGGATATCTGCTAGCGAAAGACCTTTCGAGAATTCAATCCGACCTCTTTGTTAAGCTCTGGAAATTCTAGACAGTTCCGACATCTAATAAACACATGAAAATCTAAACATCTTGTAAGTTGTCACTCTTTCTCAAGTGCATTAAAAATAATCTAGTAAACAACGCTGAGAAAAAGGACTCGATAAAAGAAAGAACGCACATCGACAGGATGATCCACAAACACCAGTGGTTTAGTCCCCTGAAGCGATTCCCCCGGTTGCCAAGTTTCTTCCAAAGAATGGCTGAAAATCCCCTCTCGGTGCAGCAGTTAACCAACCTGATCGCTCCCACTGTGAAGCGATGTTAATGAATCAAACTCATCACTGACGATCTCTGGGAGAGGCTAAAGAATTACCTTGCCATGACGATTTCTTTACATTTTGTGTCAGAGCTGCAAGATGAATTGATTGTTGGCAAGCTCTCTCCAAATATAATCAAATTCATGAGAAGTAAAGACGGTCGAGTTCTTAGCCGATTTAAGTGCTTTTGCTTATAGAAGGGATGGAATGATTTTTTTTATTTTTTTTTTTTTTTTAAGTCAGAAATAGATCGAGGGAATCACCAGCAGGTGGAGCATGTGCTCTGAATGTGAACCTTCATTTCAAATCACAGTGATCTTTCTTTGGAGGGAGACAGGATGGACGATTAAAAAAAAACAAAAACAACAAAAGAGTGTCTGAATGTTTTCTTCTCAACCCCGCGGATTCGTTACAATGACATGATTCGAGTTGCTCAGTTGCCATCTGTCTGAAGAACCTGACGAACATAATTATCTATCTAGCAGTAACCATTCTTGTTAGGTTTTTACAGTGTGACTGAACACAAGAGGGACATGACAGAGACGTTAGGTGGCTCAGTTCGACTAACAGGTCTACATGGGTTTATGCGTGTGTGTGTGTTTTGGTGCGTTTATGTTCTTTTCCCCCCCCCACGGTGTCTATCCTGTTGTCTTTGCTTTAGTTAGTCGTAGGTATCAGCGCTTCGTTCTCGCTCGCTCTGTTCAGTCCGGTTCAGTCTTTTTCTCCTCCTCATTGTTTCCCGTCTCCATGGTTACTGAAGCGTCACAGACCAGTCTACCCCTGCGTTCATGCCGGGCTTGCGGAGCGTCAGCATGGACATTGAGGCGTCGAATTCGAACTCTACCTGGCTCTCCTGACCACCTGCAGAAGAAGAGATCGAGTTAGAGAAAGTGTGAATCTCATCTCGGACAAGAATCAGAAAATCCCGCATAACTGAACCAACAGTTAAGAAATATATATGTGATGTCAGAACTTAGTTCTCCGACTCCCAGTCAAATCGAACCCTCAGGATCAGTGTCACTTTTCAGGAATCATCACTTTTTCGTGGTAATGTAACACGTTCGTTTTGCAATTAAAGCAATACATTATTTAGTTATGTTTTCAGGGCTGAAGATATACTTGCAGCTGGATGTCTGCGCGAATATGTGGCTCAACAGCCAGTGCATCTTCGACATTACAAGTTTCACTGTATTTCCCGGTTCCTTTCGTTTCCACAATAAATCACTGATGCATTTGCACAGTTTTTGCTTCTCTCCTACATCTTGGCAGGCGGCATGCAGCCACCTGTGGATGTGCAAGTGCGGTTGTGTCGGCTATATGAGCCCGCGTTTCTGGTTTTCAAAGAGGCCGCCACCAAAAATGTATCCCTCGGCTAAGTTTGTCGTCTGATGGTTAGCAGCCGTTACCCTAACCCCAAATTCAAAGACATTTTCTCCCAAACGCTCACACTTGAACTTCTCCAAACCTGTCTGGAGGGGCTCAAGTGCGCACAAAGTTTAGTCGTACACACAAAATGGCTTCATTTAAAAAACAAATTAAGTGTTATATTATGAGGAAGTGTGATCTGGCAGCAGTTGACTTGTTCGTACATGAACAGCTAAAAATAAACATGAGAAGCTGTGATGATATGAGTAATGAATCATCGAGTTCTACTTTTTCTATGACCTGTATGAACATCATTTCATTTAGCACAAAGAGAGGCACAGATGCACTTCTACGCTGCTTCACTCACTGTAAAAAGAGAAGATTACAAACGATTTAACAAAACCGTTTCTAAAACTTTGTTCACATGAACTCGATTTAAGGTTAATGGGAAGGTTGGTCCACTCTACTGAAATCTGTTTCAACCCAATGAAATAAAAACGCGGCTGTTCTTTAAAATCAAGAAGTGTAGACGGGACAAATATTTTCAGCAGCTTTATTCAAAACCTCTTTTTTCTGCTTTTGGTTATGGCAAAATGTTTAAAGTATTATAATAATTTTCAAAATAAAATGCCTGAGGACGCTTTCACAGCTGTTGGATTGGATTGGAACGTTGATAATGTGAAAAATATTGCATTACAAATAAAAATTTTCAATAATATCCAACGTCGGCTCAAACTTACCGAGCAGCATTCAGTCTATGGCTAAAAATAAAATCAACTTGTGAGAATTAACATGAGAAAGATGTTGTCAGGTCACTCACCAGCAGTCTTAAGGGTAACCTTGCTGGGCTTACTGGCTCCCAGTATGACAATGCGTTCGATCCAGGAGCGCGTAGAAAACTGGGCATCCGGAGCTATGTTACTGTGGACCAGGCAGAGACATGGATTTAATATTCAAGAGGTTTTACAATATTACAAATCATACAGTAACACTATGGCAGGTTTTCTGCACCGGGACGGAGATAATTCATCACTCACACAGAGGAGAGGATGTTTTTGGCGAAGGAAAGCTTCCTGAGGATGAACTCCTTCTTTTCATAGTTGAAGGTGTGGCCATCATCTATGTAGAGCTCGCCCTCTGCAGTTCTCTGTCAGACAAAAAAAATTGAAAGGTCGGAACTTCATGCAAGACAAACACATGTCAAAATAGCAGTGGGTGACAGGTGGCTCTTGTAGGCGTCACAGTGGTTTGTACAGTTGAGTTACCTGGGAGTTAAGAGCCACATATAGAGTGTAGGGATCGTTCTCCATGCAGGTAGAAGACCTGCGAACTCGTAGCTTCCTGGGAATAATGGAGCCGCCGCGCTGGAACACAGGGATCTGAAAGAAAGAGGGAGCTCCATATTAAAACAAGTAGAAGTTTGTGACTGTAGGTAAAGTCATCATCAGGTATCTTAGTGTCTTACAGAGCTCATGGTGACAGGAATGTAAAGGTTCTGGGCTCCGTTGTGCTTCTGGAAGGTGTGGACGTCAAACCAAAGCTGAGGAACACACAAACACAAGTTAAGAAAAGGTTTCGTCAAGACAAAGAACTCCCGAGTGTGCAGTCATGTTAGTGACACAGTAGGTGCAGAAAGATGAGTAACTGCTTCCTCTTACCTCGTCTTTGCCAGGCAGGTAGGCCGTGACTCCCCTGGCTCCCTCCTCAGTAACCGGGTGCACCAACAAGTCTCTCCCTGCAGCACAGTTGAGTCACGTCAGCGAGTCTGAGAATTGTTCCGAATCACGTCTGCCTCACTGATGCCCGATATTCAAGTTTTCGTTCTAGTTTGACCGCTTGTAACTCGGCTGTTCCCACGATAAACAGACGTGATCCACACCCAACTCACATCATCGCTGTTTCGCAACAATAACTGCAGCGCAACATATTTTGAGAACACGGCCGCAGGGATTTTGTATTCAATTAAATCGATAAGGCTAGTTTGAACATCAGACGTTGAGGTTTTTAAGCAGATTCTTATCTAAAATCATAAACAGATCTCTTGGAACAAAGCACTTTGGAGTTTTAATGTTCTGTATCTCACCAATCAAGAACTCGTCATCGATGGCAAAAGTAGCGGGATCCTGAGGATACTCCACCCACAGTGGTCTGCAAAGGATGATACAAATGTCAGCTGAGTGACATGAATCCACAACATTTTTATATGCATTAACACATCAAACTGATATATGCAGTGAATGCAAACCAACACCACATTTTTTTTGCATTGGAATACGATTCATAAATCATGATCAGATTGGAGACACATTTTGGCTAAATTCTCTGTTTAAGGCAATGTTTTGCTAATGTCTTACTGCAGTACTCAGTAATTACATGACATTAATACACTGAAAGAACAGAACATAAAACGATGATCCGATCACTTGAACTTAATTGAGTTGCTGCATAAATAATACACTGAAGCATGTTGTGTTCGTATCACAGCTGAGCCTCGCCAGAGACTCCTGCATGGTTAATTGATCTGTCAGTAAATCCTGATGATTAACATTCACGTTGCACACAAAAGCCAGATGTTAGTGGGTGTAAGGGAGGTTTTCGGCTAATGTCCCTCTGATATTCTCCCGTCCCCACTCAACACAGAAAAAGACAACATAAAAGAGACACAAACAGAAACGGTGTTTCCCGTCCAGTTCTCACCTCATGATGGGCTGCCCAGTCTGGTGTGCTTGGTAGAACTGCTGGTACCAGTAAGGCAGGAGGGTGTAGCGCTGGCGCACCACCTCGCGGATCAGCGCTGTGTTTTCAGGACCGAACAGCCAGGGCTCGCGGCGGGGTGTGTCCAGGTGAGCGTGGGCCCTGAAGAACGGCTGGTAAGCCCCTGTCTGGTACCAACGCACCAGCAGCTCAGTGCTGGGAGACTTGAAGAATCCACCGACGTCAGCTGTGAAACAGACGGGGTCAGTGTGAGGAGTTAGAGTCAGATAAGGGCTTACAGAACCTGATGTAAACAAAACAGCCAGGAACAACATCGTCTTGAGATCTGCTATTCTTAGAACTTCAGGCCAGAACTGGAGGAGAATTAGATGATATTTGTGCAAAATTAGCTTCTCTTAATGTCGGTGCACTGACACAAACACCTGATCTCCTCATGAATGTGACCTTCACGCGATATGAGTCAAATGTTTGGAGTTGTGTGACTCTGGCAGATGATTTTAACGTGGTGTGCTAAAAATGGGAAATGATGCATATTCTATTTTTAATTGTAATTAAATGCAAGTTGTACAGGGCAGCAAAATGTTCATAAAACATGGAAGATCGGCAAAACTTATAAACATGTATGAACAAATAAAAGACAAAACAACTGATTTACACGTCACATATTTTCAGTTACAGCTCTCCGAATATTTTGAACATTGAGTTATAACAATAACAACAATTACAATAAACTTCATACAAAACAAAAGGACAAATTAGCGGTGTAACAGTAGACTGATCACACTCACCACCACAGAAAGAGATTCCAACCAGGCCCAGGCTCAGACACATGGGGATGGAGATTTTCAGATGGTCCCACTCGGCAGCGTTATCTCCGGTCCACACAGCACCTACAGACACAAACACACTTCATCACACTTGGTCCTGCACTAAAATTCACCTGACAAAAAAAAGTTTCTAGTACAGACGGGGTTCAAATCACTACAGAATCTTTGGCCGACATGTGATGCTTGTGTTTTATGGTAAAATGCCTCAATTTCTTCAATTTATCTTACTTCTATCATAATTTTATTAAGCACTGGTTTCTGCATTTACTCCCTACACACTTTGTATTTTGTATATCTCACTAATATTTAATACTCTACTATTGTCTTTATCCTCATAAAAACCTACTCGTTACTGGTTGTACTGGACATTTTTTTCTGAGAATTTCGTTTTGGGATTAATAAAAATTCTAAATAATCCAAGTTTCACTGAGGAGCTGAAAAGATCTTACCGTAGCGCTGTGATCCAGCAAAGAAGGCTCTGGTCAGGACAAATGGTCGCTCGACTCCTCCTGACCTCTGGATCAAACCCTCCGCCGTGGCCATTTGCTGTCGGTTGTACACAGGATAATCATTGAAGCAGTGGGGGGGATTTTTATGCAAATCATCCAAGATTATTTCTGTAAGATTATCTTGAAGGGCTGCTGTGTCATTTTGTTTTGCTAATATTTTATAATTTGTGTTCTACTGGTTTCTGCTTGGTGTACGCATAAATACTCAACCACACCGAAAAAACAACAAAGTCTGAAATAAAAATATTGAACAGAAAGCTTCGGTTCATTCCCACAAAGAAACAGATGATTCGTGTGCACTCACCACATAGAAGCCATACAGGTTGTGGACGTCACGGTGCTCCCAGGCTCCGTGCATGGCGTCCTTGTGCATGGTGACCTCTGGCCCATTAAAGACTGACGGCTCATTCATGTCGTTCCACGTATAGAGGTTCTCCATGGAACCCTGGAGAGCAGACGGGGATTGTGTATATCAGTCTCAAGGCCGGACTAATTATATTACGAAAAAAGTGCTATTTTAAACTCATGAACAGATTGATGGAGCAAAATTACAAAAGGAACGTAGCTAATAGCAGCAAAATGTGGCTGTAGTGGGAAGCTCCCGAGTCAAAATATGTAATCTGTAAAGTTATTAGTAACTGAAGTTTTTAAATCAATGCAGTGCAGTAAAAGATATTAAGTATAAAGTCACAGAATACTCGGGTTAAGTACAAGTATTTCAAAACTGTACTTAAATACAGTTCTTGAGTAAATGTAGTTACATTCCATCACTGCTTAAGACTCACCTCGTACTGATCGTAGGCGAACATGCTGGCCCACCAGGCCCGCATGTCTTCACGGGTGAAATCTGGATAGCCGGCACTACCTGAAAAAGATGTGATGCGAAAGGGAAGTAAGAGGAGTGTTCCTTGTTGGAATGAAGATCTCTGCACACCGAGAAACAACTTTTCCTCATCAAAGATCCAGTTCATAAAAGTATATTTAGAGATACATTTTCTACACATTTGTGTTGAGTTGAGTTGTCAGTCCTCTCTTACCAGGCCAACACCAGCCCTCGTAGTCTCCCCCATCTTTATTCTTGATATAGAAACTCCGAGAGCGGATTTCATTGTGGATCTTGTAGTTGGTGTCTACTTTGATATGAGGGTCCACAATGGCAACCATCTGTAAAAACAACGAAACTAAAATGAGTAAAAAGTCAACTTTATTTTTTATCATTTCAGGTAGATGTGAGTGAGATGCGAGATGATATCAGCAGAGTAGACACTGAAGAACCCATGAGGTTGTGGATCCTAACATTAGAGTGGATATTTGTCATCTCTACCTTGCGTTTCTTGTCCACCAGACCCTGCAGCATCTCCTTCGGGGATGCAAACTTGTGTGGATCCCAGGTGAAGTAGCGCTTCCCATCCGTGTGCTCGATGTCGAGCCAGATGAAGTCATAGGGGATGTCGTGCTCGTCAAAGCCTGCATCCACCGCCTGCACGTCCTCCTGGTCGTTGTAGTTCCAGCGGCACTGGTGGTAGCCCAGAGCAGAGAGGGGAGGGAACGACTGGGTGCCTGATGGACGACATGAGGAAAGATTTAAGACAGGTACTGATACTTCTATAAGGTAGAAGAACTTTATCTTGACTTTAGCATCCTAGTTAGAGATTTGACTAGTTAAAAACCGAGCAATGTTTGTGTTTAATATCTGAATGACCAGAGTTCTCTATGAATTCAATTCATAATTACAACCTTAATATAAGTTAAAGGAAAACGTTTAATAAGCCTCTAATGGGGCTTTTTCATACAAATGCTGGCTCGGCTTCACTCGTCACGACAGCCCAGCACTGTTATGATATGTAGTTATTTAAATAAGAGCTTTAATCATGAAGAAGCGAAATCCAAATATTGGGTTTTCATCAGCAGCAACTTAACAGGACTCCTTGTAGTACAGCTGAAAGCGGACACGATGAAAGGAACAGAATATTAGGATACAAGCCACCAAAGTACTAGAGATGAACACACAGAGACTAAAAAAAAACATCTTTCTCCTGCACAGACAAACAAGTAAAGAAAAGCCAAAAGTGCCAATAGAAGGCATGTCCTGGAAAAAAAAATATGGGAAAGAAAGCATTATATCTTCATATGAATGGCAAGTTGCCCATCGTCCTACCGGTGAGGGAGGCGTACTGAGAGAAGACGTCTTTGGGTGTCGGTCCAAGCATAATGAAGACATCGATGATGCCGCTTTCAGAGATCCAACGCACATCAGTCTGTGGTGTCTCACTGGAGCCCTGCACATAATCCAGCATTTTCCCAAACACAGTCTGGGGAGAGTGAGAGAAGTATGTGAGTGACGGACTGAGCTGGCTGTTTGTGACAAAAACAGTTCAAGGTGCTAAAGGTGGAGGAAGAAGAAGAGACGTACCTTTCCAGCTGTGTTGGAGCTGATATCCACCCAGGTCTCAGCAGCATTCAGCCAGAAGATGCCTGTGGTCCGCTGGGCGTTGTGGGCCAACATGACAGGGACAGCGCCGTAAAGGGCCATGGGGTTATAAAGCTCGTACTGGAACACATCCAGGTTGTAGAGCCGATACGGATCACCATTACTGAAACAGAAGGACACTTACTTAGGCTTGATTCAATGACGACTACACTCTACGTAAAAGAACCCCCCAAATATCTTAATTTTGTATGCGAGATACAACTTGCTGTTGACACTCACTCCGTTGTTTTCAGTCTGAGGGTGTCTGCGTGTTCTGGGATGCCGTAGACGTGCTCAACCCCCGGCAACGAAAAGTCTAAGCTAACAGCAGAAGGACCTGTGAGGAGAGAGAAACCCATGAGCAGTTAGAGGAGACGAAAAATGGAGAGAAAATGCCAGGTTACACACAAGACTTATTTCAGAGATGAGACAAAAACACAGTTCAGTTAAAATGAACCGTGACAGAAAATATACGCAAATATGACTTACCACTAGGTTTGCTATCTGCATGCGATTTAAACGATTCCTCCCACATCCCGTCTTCTACTTTCTCTTCCTCTTCCTTTGCTGTCTGGCAGGTGAAGAGACATGATTTACAAAAGAAGAACAAGCCTGAGGGTAGAAACGTTAACTAAAGAGAGGAAAGTGCATTTCAGAGTGTTGTACCTCGGCCGGGTTTGCCGGATCAGCCTCCTCCTTCTTCTCGCCCTCTGGGTCTGCCTGACTGCTTCATGGGAAAAGGAACGGAGGGGGAAGGGGACACAGGAAAAAGAAAGAAATGTCACCTTGGCAAAGGCATGCCATCTTGCGACGTGTAACAAAATGTGGGGAGTATAGTTAAACTATGATAAAAAGGAAAAGGACGTACAAACAGGGAGGTTGGTGAATGCCCCCTGACTCCAAAATGACAACAAATACACTAGATGGTCTTAAATTACTTTAATGACAAAGGGGACTGAGCAACTCCCTACCTTGTGGCTATTTAAAGCTAGGAATTATGGGACAGGACCTCTTGAGGCTGCGACACGCAACTCCCACAATGCTCCTTACAGAATCAAGTGCTACCCAGTGGATTCCCCATATAACATGATGTAATCGTGGCCATGGCATTGCACCAAAGACCCACTCAAACAAGCCTTCAACTGCCAAAAGTTTGGCGCATGATCCGCAGCAGGCAACGCACATGCAAGAGGCAGTGGTGCCAAAATGGGTTTTTGAAAGCTTGTTATGCCGTATTCATATTAAAGCGGAAAAACAAGGCTCCTGTGTCACGTGTTCTGCGTTGGTGGATTCTTGGGGCAGACTCAAAATCAACAACTTTAGACGAGGGATAAAAACTGTGCAAAGATCCACATCCTGGCGCCCTACATTACCCAAAAAACCAGCAATGAAGAAGATCAGCGGGAGATTTAAGTGTGTTATGCCACTCGAAGCTAGCTTCAAGCAGAGATGAGAAACGGGCGACAGAGGGGCTCAATCCCAAAGTCCTCGCTAAAACCTTAAGCCCTGAGCCCCTCTGGGACTTAGCTGAGGTCAACTGGTAGGTGTTTGATTGCGAGATCTTCAAGGGGCTGAAATGATAAAATAGGAATGGGATAGCATTGTGACATTTTGCTTTACCTTGTAGGCTTTTGGTCAGAATTTTTTTCTATAAAAGATCCCTACTGAACTGCAACAAACAATTATTGTCACTATCGATTAATATGCTTAATCTTGATTAATCTCATGATATCAAAATACTCTTCACAATTTCCCAGAGCCCAAAGTGACATCGTCAAAGTCCTTCTTATATCCAACCAACGATCCAAAATAAAAAACTCTTCATTTACCATCATAGCTGCTCTGATGAAGACTCCCCTGGCCAAAGCGTTAAACAAGTTGGTTGACACAGCTAGAAGAAATTGGTAAGTCCTGTCCTGAAGATTTGTGTGTGTGTTGCCTTCACACCTTTGGGTATTCAGCAGTTGGAACATGTGACTTTAATTTAGCACCACAATATAAAAGACGGGTGAGGCGCATCGTCTCAAACAATAAATGCTCACTTTTAAGAAGCTTAAACCAGGATGAGTTTGACATTTTTGCTTGAAAAGTTACTGAAGCGACTATTACTGATACCCAAACGGTGTTCCCGTCACAAACCTGGACACAAATGGCTCAAACTTTCCCTGGGAAACGTTTTCAGTTTTGTCTCAAAATGATGATGATTTGTTATTGAACAGTTTCACTCGCCAACTCTACTCATTAATTTAGCCGCCCTCCATCTTAAATTCCAGCTACACTTCATAAATCAGTGTGGGACGGTCACAATACACCACACACACACACACAACATGGAAGGCTCCGACAGAACCTGTTTTTCCGCAGTAATGACAGAACGGTCAGCAGAAAAATGTCCCAATTTAGAGAATTATTACCTCTGGAAACTAGAACGCAAACTAAAGCATAACCACAAAGAGAGATGTTGCTGTCTGGTTTGGGAACGGAGCTTCTTTATCTGAAAATTAGACACAAACTAGCTGGTGGGAGGCAGACTACGTGTGTGTAAGGACAGAAAAGCTTTGGGTTGATGCGGCTTCTGCGACTAGCATTATTTTTCATCTACTGCAGTTAGCTCTGAACGGGAACTGAGCAAACGTGACAAATCATTTCAGTTAACATAACTGGTCAAGAAACAGTCAGTCATGCAGCTACAGTGTTAGATCTGCTCTACGGCGATGATTTAGTAAATCAAGACGCTGATCGGACAAAATCGCACAGTTAAATCACTGGTAGGCACAGCACACCCTACATCATTGGGTTGTATGTGTTTTTTTTTTTACGATCAGGATGATTTTTTCTTTGTTTCATGAAATAAGACAAAAAAAATCAACACCTAAGTGGCTATTATTGTTTAAATGATCCTTTGAAAACATGAGGATGATAACAAGGGGCTGGATTGACCCCTTTTATTCTGGTTCGAATTAAACACAGACATGCACACACACACACTCATCCACACACCTCTCTCACTCTCACTCACATTTATTTCAGGGTGCTTGGTGTGATGGGAGTCCCTACACTTTTTGACACTATTGGCAGCATTAGCACAAGGAACAGAATACACACTTACAAATCTTAAGGGTCTTTACCTAGAGAATACCCTCTTGATATTATCCCACACGCTAGCCACTGTGCTAGTTACTTTATAGGAGAAACTAGGATGATAGGGGAGAAGAGGACAGAACAACGAGTCAGAGACAATACTCAAAAAACAAACCATTTCATGGGAACAAAAATAGAAAATCATCCACTGAGTGAGGACGTGGATTAAAAGAGACGGCTGGCATTTGGAAATGTGTGTGCATGCGCGGCTTCTCACGTGTCCTTGCGCATCCTCAGGTGCTCGAAGGCCAGCAGGCCGCGAGAGTTCAGCGACATCAACACGTCTCGCCCTTCCATGATGTCCAGCCGGAATGGCCGGGCGCTGACGATGACCCTCTGAGACTCCGCCCCCAGGGACAGCACAACTCCGTTCTCGTCCTGAGACAAGAGAGACAGGCTGGGGCCGACAGACAGGAAGGGGAGAGGAGGTTAAAGAGAGGATTTGATTAGAAAAGCTGAATAATTATATACTTACTTTATGCTCCAAACTTAGAATCTCATTTCAAAATGTTTAGTTCGGCTTCATAAGTATTTAATAAGGTAAACTAACAGCATTTCTGAGCGATGAAGCCAGAGAGCAATTATCTTTTTCAAATGGATGGGCTCCTCCGTGTCACTGTTACCTTGTCTTGTTCCTTGACCTACAGTAAAAAATTACCATTTTTCTTTTCCCAAGTCAGACACATCTTTGTCACAGCAGATATTCTGACCGATTGCAGTAGGAAAAGTACACCTGTGCCCTCCTGAGGACCCTGACACATCAACTGTAGGCCAACAGCATGGCCGTTGGTGAGCCCATGTGGCCCTTGTTGCTGCGGCGTGTCCAGCACACTGTTCAGTCAAGTAAATCAGTGCATGAGAAGAGAAGTGGATAAAGAGCCTGTTGCTGCAGCCTGGTTTCTGCTCATTTTTTTTCACTCCCATCAGACATATTCTTGACAAGAAGTGGCCATATCAGCGAGAGCGGTGTCCAAAAATTCTGCTTTATCCCTACAACGGCAATTTTGGGCGAGTTTTTTACTATCCAAATGTAGTTTTTAGGGTAAATTAGTAATTCTGGGCTCAATTAATAAAACTGACTTGGGCTGCAACCAACATTGTCAATCTGTTGCTTTTTTTCATGATTAATCGACTAGTTAGTTTTATAAAATAACTAACCCGTCTTCAAACCTCTTGTTTTGTCCACAACCCAAAGATATTCAGTTTACTGTCATAGAGGAGTCAAGAAATGAGAAAATATTCACATATATGAAGCTGGAATCAGATAATCTTTTCCTTAAACTGGATGAATCAATTATCAATAGTTAGGATTTATCCAATAGTTGAAAAATAATCAAACAGTTGCTGCTCTAAAACTGACACACACAACTGGTAGGACTGCACACGGAAAAGAGTTCATTATGCCTTTTCAGTTTGATATATCAAAACTTACACCCAGCCACCCACCACCTCCACACTTTTACCAGCACACTTCTTGGGAGACTTACGGCTCAGTAGGTGGCTCCCTGATGAGCACATCTGGGACCTCATAGCGCGGCTTCAGGGGCTTCAGCTCGTTAATCTTCACCCTCGTTATGTTTCCCTGGAGACGGTACAGCTCGAGCAGCAGACGCACCTGAGAGGCAAACACAGAAAGAGGGGTGAGAGAGGGATGAGGAGAAGCAAAGGAGAGTACATAGGAATTTCACTATGATCCCAAACACGGCAGCAGAGCTCGGCACAGGGGTTCAGCCAAGGGCTAGGATTTTTTTAGCATTACGGTTTGTTTGCCATATTAGGCATTTGGTTTTGATACCACAAAGAAGGGAAGCTGTTAACTTGGGCTTTCAAGACAGCATTTATATGTTCACTGAAATTGTATAAAGCAGAGAAGCCGATGTGGGAACAGACTTATCATCTTAATCATAAAAACGTAGTGTTAATAAGGGGTTAGTTCTCCATGTGTGATTTACCTTATTGTTGTCATTGATGAGCTGTAAGGTGAGTCTGGTGTTGGTCAGCTCCATGGTCTCCAGCAGGGCTCGATAGGGAGACTCCCCTGGCTTCACAGCTCGCTGACGCCTGTTGAAAGTTTAACAACAAGAGTGGACATCAGTTTCTGAATGCTTTTCTTTGGCTAACTTTTAAAAAAGGTCCCATAATATAGAAAGTGAGATTTTATCTATACTTTAAAAATATAGGTCTTGCTACTATTTAAATACTGTGAACGTATCAAAACACTCAGTCCAACAACAAACACACACAGCCATATTCAGTAAATGTTCGTTTAAGAGCCGGGGCAGAAACACAGTGGGTGGGGCTTGCTCAGGCCTGTAAGAGCTGACCAATCAGAGCAGCCTGGACTTTTAAAAGGAGAGGGCCTTAAAGAGACAGTAGCTTAAACAAAGCATTCAGACAAAGGGTGAATAAAGGTTCTACAGCTATGGACAGTATAATAAGAACAATGTGTTTGTTTCAGCCCTAAAGCATGTAAACATTTTTTTAGTGGATACCCAAAAATATGAACCTGAAAATGTGCATAATATGGGACCTTGAGAGAAGTAAATGTATTTTTTTTTTCCTCCATCTTTTTCTGTTGCGCACTTACTTGCAGAAGGCACTCTGGTCACAGGTCTTGAAGTTGCCCTTGTCCACAGCCCATGTCCCAGTGAGGCACACGGCCAGCCAGAGCAGCAAGACAGACGCCATCCTACAGAGAAAAACCAAGGAGACAACCCAAGTTTAAGATGGTGAAGACCGATCACCTCTCCAGTTCATTGACTCGCATTCGGTTGAGTAATCACCAACGAGAACCCTTGCCAACCTACAGCATGTATACAGGAGTTGAACTTATACCGACACACACGGACTTTGATCTCTCCGTGGTGATACGATGTGTCCCCAGCGCCAGAAAATATCACAGGCAGCTCAACCCTTTTCCCGTTTCCTCATCCTGCTGCAGCCACACAGCGTTCATATACTAACTTGTTTTTCATATCAGAGCGGACATGTAAGGGCTTATTTCTAGCCTTCATAGTCCTGTCAAAGCTGTGCGATGTGATGTTCTTGAACTGACGCCAGGAAACAGCATTAAGTAGCTCAGCTATCAGCTAGCTAATGTGGGCTAAAGTTAGCTAGCACCCAATCGGAAATCTGGTCAAATACAGGAGAAAATGGGCACACATGATTCATTAAAGAATTATCACGTATTAATATTTTACAGACGGACTTATTCGTGTTTGTTTGACAGTACTCGTGTCGTTTATCGCATCTTCGGATAGGGGGGAAATCGAGCTAACCTTGCTGACAGCGGTAACGGAACAGGGAGCCTGTCAAGCCGTTAATTCAATTGGGGGGTGATCTCGACTTTTCCATAATGATTTTCCGTTGCGGCCATTAAAGCCTGAAACCGTAACTTTGCCTAAACGCCCACTAACTGTGTACCCACAGCTATAATCTCTGGCCTCTCACACGCTGATAATAAATCAAACAAATGATAAAAATTCACAATGAAACTGCGGACCTGCTTTGTCTTACCTCTCAGTGAAGGCGGCCATCTTGACTATGTTCCCGTTTGACTCCGCCCATTTCACTCCGCAACGAAGATCGTTAAAAAGTAAGATTCTCAACCGTCCGAAACATTTTCAGATTTTTTTTTTGGAAAACGTTTGAACGTGTGATTTAAATCATCCAGTTTACAACATTTAGTGTTTACTGTCTTTATAATGACGTTATCTCGTTAACGGATTGAGGATAAAGGGGGGATTTATGTGAACTTCGCATGAATATTCATCCTCTCAGGCGCGGACACGTCACCGCCGAGCTCCAGTCAGTGAAGTGCACATTAGTCCTGGATTGATTTCCAACCAATGCAACGTAGAAGTGCTGGGAACACGTGTACAGTCTAATGCAATGCAATGCAATGCAATGCAATGAAATGAGTAAGCCCTGCATTAAATCTAAAGAATATTTTTTAAATATTAGTCATATTTTGTCCTTCCTAATCATGACCAAGGGTAGGATTGTAATGGATTGATATAGAATGTGCAGGTGTTTCCATTATTCTGTCCAAACCCTCAGTGGTTCACAGCCCCAGGGTAAGGACTCCTATAAGCAACTGCAAGATATTTATCAGGATGTAAAATACAGAACACATAGATTATCTTACACATAATTATGCTTATTTTGTAGTATTTCCTTGTGAACTATTATATAGTTTTTACTTTTCAAAAACCTCTAACGGTTATTCAAATGCAACTGGCTCTGAAGAAAGGAGAACCACTTCCTGCCAATTTAGTTCTTAGTGTTTAAGTATTAAGGAATGACAAACACAAGAGGTTGGAGGCTGCCTTAGAGGATTTACAGGCTGTACCTTTTAACAGGCTCTGATCACTTTAATCACCGACAGAGACTTTAATCGCCACGAGAGTCCCGTGGACCACACGGCTAGGCTTACCACAGGCTGTGGTAACACATCTTTGCCCCAACGTGGTTACTCAATTCATGACACACTCTAGAAACAGATGAAGGTTTATTCGTAAAGTGGTTGAAACAACGTAACAAGAAATGCAAAGCGCGTTTGTCTGAAAAAGGATGCAAAACAAATCTATAAATTATTTGACAAGAGTTAAAGTTGCACTTTGTAGTTTTGGGGAAGACATCTTCATCAGAAGAGAAAGAACTTCATTGACTGACTTTTTTTATGCGTCAACAAACTCTTCGCTTTCATTACGGAATAAACTGAAGAAACACAAGTTCATACTGTTTTACTTTGTTTGCATTTCTGTGCTCTGGGGACCTTATTCACCTCCGAGAACAGCTTGTTCATTCAGTTGCGGAAAAAATAAATATTTCTCAGTTTGTATTATGACCTCATTATTAATGAGTTTCAATTTCTTCTCCAAAACAACATAGTGCCCCTTTAAGTTGTTATTTTCTAACCAATTTGACACATTAAGGCTTTATTTTGTGTGGAGCAAATTCGGCTTTCACTGAATATAAATGTGTGGCATTTTATTTTGTCCAAATAACAAATAGTTAGAAATGTATCATGTCTACAAATATGGTACAAAAAGGTATACATACACACACACGCGCGCCACACACACACGCATACCGCTATACTTGTATGAAACTGAACTACAGTGATGGCAACTTTGCAGTCCACTCTTAGAGCACACAGACATTTAACAGTCTCTGTTTATTCCCGCTTCAAAGTTTGCTCCCCATTAACCCTCAGAGCTGGAAACGCCAACACAGGTGTCCCAATCTATCGATGTTTTTATGCAGGACGCTGTGGATCGGTGCCACGTATCGTGCCACGTCACCATCCCGCGAGAAATCCCTGCAGAAGAGGCCCTTCTCTGAGCTGAAGATGAACTTCTGGGGCATTGGCCCGTTTCCTCTCACATACTCCCACACAGCCAGGAGCAGCAGCCTCACCTCGAAGGGAGTGAGGTGGGGGAAGGCTTCGTGGACGTTGGCCAGCACGGGAGGCAGGAGCTGGCCCTCTCCCATGCAGGACACCAGGAGGCAGGAGGCCTGGAGGTGCCACGGGGAGTCTGTGGACAACGCCTCGCGGGACGCCTCCCAGTGAGCCAGCAGAGTGGCCAGGAGGCCCCTGAGCACAGCTGAGCAGTAGCAGAGAGCCGGACGTCCAGCTGCCACAACCTGAAGAAGAGGGAAGAGCACGGGGTGGGCCTCGAAGCAACGCCGGATGTGGATGTCTCGCTCCACTGTGGTGCGGGCGTGCTCTTCTGGGGGCCAGGACAGCTCACCGTTGGCCACATCCGGACAGACGTTTTCCACCAATGTGACTGCAATGACCTTGGCTGCCTCTGCGTTGATGGGCGCTGGCTCGTCGGGGTCAGACGGTGGTCGTGAGCCGTTGATAGAGCTGTTGAGACCAGAGGAGCTACAACACTGGACTATGACAGCCAGAAGAGTCTGGACATTCTGCAGACAGGAGAAAATGATGGAGACACATTATCGGCCTTTTCTGCTGCAACAAATCACACAGATCGACCTCCACCCCATCAATTAAATGTTGACGTGAAAATGTAGTTTCAAGTTAAAAAAAAAAAATTTAAATACTCTCAAATTGTGCAACTTACCTGGATGACCCCAGATGGGTCAGTCAGCTTGGCGGCAGTGCGGACCTTCAGCCCCTTGCCAATCACCCCGGCATGAAACACAGACCACACGCTGCCAGAAAAGTTGACTGTGGTGCCAAATCGACAGTTGATGTCCAGCAAAGACGCTCCGAGGTCGGGGGACACTGATGGCGACGTCACAGGGGCGCCAGACATGTCTGCGATCTGACCTCCGAACAGCTCAGCGTTGCCTTTGTGCAGCGCTCCCTCAACCAGCTGCTGAAGAACTGCTTTAAGAGTGAGCGGAGAATACGCTGCGAACCGGGACAGCAGCAGGACTGACCAGTTCACCGCCTCCCCTGCTTGTCCCCCATCTCTCCCCACCTTCCCCCCTTCTCCTCGTCTCCTCAGTGCCAGGAAGAAGTGTGTCACGGCGGCACGGGAAAGCAGGAGCAGGTGTGCTGGACAGGAGGTGCGAGGGAGCGGGCTACTGGACAGGAGGCGCACTGCAGCGTGAGATACAGCTGGGTCACCGTGGAGAAGGAGCGGACCAAAATCATGGAGGTGTCCCGAGACCGCTGAGCCCACCTGGATGGCCATGGAGGACTGAACACCTGCCGCCCCTCTTCTCTCCTCATCCTGGCTCTGGATGGCTGCGGCCAGGTTCAGCAGCAGCTGCCTCAGCTGACGAGGCCCCAGAGTGTGCGTATGGATCTGGGCCACACAGCGAGCCACAGCGGCGGGAATGAGTCCCGCTATGCAAGAGGAGAGCGTCGTGTGGAGCTGCCAGGCCAAAGCCAACTCCTCTGGGTTGCGGGCCTGGGTGAGAAGCTGGCAGAAGGCCTCAGTGGCCACACTGGGACCCCCATACACCGACAGCAGACACAGCAACTGGTGCAGCCAGAGGTGACGCTTCCTCTCCAGTCGCAGCGTCTCGGCACAGAGCTCACCTATGTGAGACTGCAGCTCCTCCAAGAAGGGGATAACCCTCTGGGGCTGAGAGGAAGCCGAGTGGTGGGGGCTGACCTCAGTTCCATCCATGCGGTTGAAGACCAGTTTGTGGAGATGAAGAAGCAGCATCTGTAGGAGGCGATCGCATCCTTCTCTGACTCCTTCATGGGGGGAGGGTGTAGGGCCGGAGATGATGACTGACGCCGGGGTGGCTGTGTCTGCAAGAAAACGGAGGACCCTGGCACCTCCTGATGGGCTCTGGCTTATGAGGTGGACAGCCAGCCCGAGCATGTTATCTAGTTCTTCTCTGGGGAGACCCTGCAGCAACGCCTGCAGGTGGAGCAGGACAGGAGGGCGCAGCAGCTCTACCAGTTCTGCAGACACGGCACCAAAGAGGTTGGGGGACATTGCAGCCAGCTGCAGCAGAAACGGTACTGCAGCACGACGGAGTTGAGGGGAACTCTCCCAGGACGTTGAGGATGAAGTGGGAGACATGGGGCTCGATGGAGTCAGGCTCTCCTGAAACATCCTGAGCAGCTCCTTCCTGATGCTGTCTGAGTGGTGCGCTGCAAGGTGTCCGAGGATTCCCACCACTGAGCCAATCTTGGGGACTCTGCTGCCTTTGTCTGCTCCCATCACCAGAAGCCCTTGGTCCTTAGCGCCATGAGAGCAGAAGTCCTTGAGTCCGCACGCCAAGACTCGGCTGATGATAGTACCTGGGAAGGCAGAGCCGATGTGAGCCACCACCCAATCAAAATGCGGGGAGTGCTGAACGGAGGTGTCCAACAGCGCATCCACACAGGCGTCAGGGCACCAGGCCAGCATGGCGGCCAAACACTGGGAGTAAGCCTCCATGAGGGAGCGGGTGGCAGCACAGGACATCCAGAGCTGGAGCAGCTCATTGAGGCTGGAGGAGTGAGGGGCCACCCTGCGGCCGGCATGCTTGCTGCTCAGCTGGCCCAGGAGGTCCACAGCCCAGGCGGACACCAGAGGAGCCCAGGCCCGGGGGTTGAGGCGGATGAACTCTGACAGGACGCCGTGAACCTCCTACAAACAAACAGAAATAATTAAGAACATCTTCTGGGTCGTATTTTCATTAATGCAATAAAACAAAGGTTGATGAGACATGCTGTGGTCTGGATACTGATGCTCTTTGAGCTCATGGAAACGATTCAGACATTTTGATTCAGAGTAAGAAACTTACACAAAAGTTTTATCAAAGGTATTGAGTTTTTAGCTGAACACACGCGATACCGGGGCTGCGTTCTGCCTATTATTTTCGCGATTAACAGTTTGATCTTCAAAACAAGAACAGCAATCCGAAAGCTTAAGTTGACATCTTCACATAGCTTTTTAAACTAAATGTAATAAATATTCAGGTTTATCATCACGAGTCAAGGAAAAGCAGCCGCATGGCCTGTTATGTTTTTATATTTATTAGTCAGTTGTAATTTTCCTGCGTCACCACACCTGTATGATGTCCTCCAGGTTGGAGCTGACCCCGGAGCTGGCATCACCCTCTGTCTCGAGGTTGTGCAGGAAGGCGGAGACGTGCTCATCATAAACGCCCCTCAGATGCTCCAGCACCGCCCCTCGACAGGCCGGGACAGAGCGCAGCAGGCGCACAGCACAGCGGGCGTGTTCCCGGACACTGAGCTTCCGGCCCTGAACGGTGTCAACGCCACTGATGAAGGACTTGATCTCCTGGGACAGTTCCTGGGCGCTAGAGGAGAAGAATGGACAAAAGGATGGAAGGTTAGCACAGGCACAACATGATGAGGAAAGGGATGAGACACACAAGCTTCCTCTGTCCAGCTTGCCAAATGTCAAAAATTGCTTCTGTTTGAGTGAAAATGTCTGGGTCCGGAGGTTTAAGTCAGAGAAAGACAGCTGGAGCAAGCGAGGACAAGGATCACTATGGGCTGTGGCTGGCATTTTTCACTATTTTCTGACATATTATACACTAAATGACAGATTTACTGTCCCTATTCTTTTCATTTAATCAAAAATAAAATGAACAGTATAGGGCATTAAGTAAGAACTATATTCATTATCCATTTATCAGCATATTTCTTCTAAATATATCTAAATATGTGGTCATAAAACAAACCAAGGTGTATATTATGTATATATACAAATATATTTTATTATAGCAGTATTATTTAACGGCCATATATACTAACCATACAATCAACAGGAAAATTATTAATAATGGGGATAATAAACTTTTATAAAATTAAAATACACAACATTTCTCCACAAATATTAGCTTTTCTCTAATCAATATAATTTGTAAGTGTTTCAGGGGTGTTGCTCAGGACAAATAACATCTCCAAAACAACGTTGGGCTACAACAGCTCCTTTGTTGATCCTTTATTAGAACACATGGATAATCGATTAACTGAAAAAGTCCTCACTGCAGCCGCTGACGTCTAATGTTGTGCTGTGACACAGTAACTTTCAACACGAGCTAGCTCTTCAGACCGGACTAGTGTTGACCTTTGTTCAGTTCACTTAAGCACAAAACAGAAAGGATGTGCTAAACTGACTTTAGAGCCTAAATGTAGTAGTTCTGTCAGCCCAGCAGCTTCCTCCCCACCTCCACTCACCTCAGGGCAGTCTGCGGTGTGTGAGTGTGTGAGCTCTGCATCGCTTTCAGCGGACTCCCGTCAAACACCACAGACATCGTTTGATCCTTTAACATTAAGGCGTCACATTAAACTCTCCTCTCGGCTGTGGGGCTTCGACGCGGGCGACTGTGACAGCTTTGTGTTGTTCCCTCTGTCCAATTTCAGAACAAAAATACTCCGAAAGGGCGCTCCAAAGCCGGAAGTGAGTTCTTCTTCGTCGGTACAAAAAATGGCAAACCGTCGCAGACAGCTGACGTCACTAGCGACATCTTGTGGTGCTGAAAGATATTTCTTTCTTTCTTTCTTTCTTTCTTTCTTTCTTTCTTTCTTTCTTTCTTTCTAGTTATAATTACTGTATCTAAGTTAGACAAAAAACGATGAATTAATTAATTTATCCCCAAAGGTAAAATTAAGTCTAATTCTAATTGAATAAAATCTAATTCTACAAGAATATCAAAATTTCAATTTTTAAATTGTCCTTTCTGTTATACATTTAGTCTGCTTATGTCTTGTATTTCATGATTCATGTGTTTTTCCTGCTTTAATATTATTATTTGATTACCACTTTAATCTCAAAATGTGTGAGTAGGTTATCAACTAAATACTAAATGAGATCCAACCCATAGAGCCACAAAAGGACCTTTTTATGGGAAACAACAAAGAAATCATTTTTTTGTGCGTGTATTTGACAATAAGAGGGATGAACAGTGAAACAGTATGCACTGTTTATATGCACTTTGTTATTTGGCAGCAGTCTGTCCTTTGTGTGATGTTGAATAAGTACAGAAAATTTATATTTTATAAGAAACTATCTATCTGAAACTAGAATTTGAGAGTGAAAGCAAGAAAATTAGGATAAAAACCCACACAGCAATGAAATGATAGTCCAGCCACCAGTACTACTAACTGTCTTATATTAACTGTATTAGAGTGTGTGCAAATGGAGATAGTTTAACTGTATATAGGGTATAACAGTGCAGGTTTAGCAAAGTAAAGTGGTTAGAAAACAGTTCACGTAAGTTCATGTAAATATTGACGGAAACAAAGCAAATTGTGCCTTGTTATTGTTATTGTTGTTGTTGTTGTTATTGTTGTTACTGCGTGTAGTCCGTGTTGTTGTAGTAGGAGGTACATTTTCGACGTTTGTTTGATGCTTTTATTCTGAAGGGTCGCGCTCTCCGGTTTAAAGGAGCAACAATCAGCTGCTCGCTGTCGGCTGAGCTCTGGTGTCGGCTCTTTGGTGTCAGCTGTGTGGTGACGTCTCTGGTAATAAAACTCTTTGTAACCATTAACGCTTAAGCTAAAAACAAAAACGGACTGTCAATATTAACATTAACTGAATCGTGTTGTAAAGCGTGGAGCGCCTGTCGTCATTCTACGGCCTTCTATTGATGACGTAACCGGCGACCATTGAAGGCATTTTGACGATGTAAACACGGAGCAGCCCACCGCGCTAACTCTCGGCTAGCTTTTGATGCTGCATCGCTTGAATTGTTCGCCAAAACTTTTAAACGCGAGGTTTATGTTACAGCCTCTGAACCGACTGCGTGGTAGGGAATGAAGTGACCCACTTTGATTACATTACAGCAGATTGACAGTGACATTTAAATGATTTTAAATGTTAAATTTATGGTTAAACGTTACGCTAAATGTTTGTAGGTAGTGGTTACCTTTTATCTGAACACAAAAGACCAAAAAGTAAATAAGATGCCCTCAAACTAACGTTACTATCTCTTTACCTATGTTTTGTTTAGTGTAATGATTATTTTTTATCATAATGAAAATCAGAACTGTTTGGGTTGTACTGACAAGTTTCTGATTTAAAAAAATATATATATTTTAATACCATTTATATCATATGTTAGACGAGTTATGCATCTGCACTTTTCTCAGTATCTCATGCTGAGTAATGATATCAGGTCTGTAAAATGGTTTCTCCCTGCATGTCCTAGAACTGGAAAGTGAAACCAACCCAAGGACTCCAACCATCAAACACTGACATGGCTCCCACACTGGTAGGCAATCATCACTTTATGAATTTATATTTTTGTGTGTTTATATGAGCAGGTATGTTCCAACATGTAACATTATGCAGCTTTTCCGGTCAGGTCAAAGGTTCTGCCGAACAGCCTTTTTTTTAAAGTCAAACTTTTTGTGTGTGCCGTTATTATAGTATGATGAGAAACCGGAGCCTGGGGACCTGATTGAGATCTTCAGGGGCACCTATCAGCACTGGGCTGTGTATGTTGGAGATGGCTTCATTGTTCACTTGGCACCACCCTGTGAGTCCCTCGACATTACACAACTGTCTGGACTGCTGCGCCCTAATCCTGACCCGTGCCAGTCTTGCACAATAACAGCCTTTTAAAGCGGCCCACACTCACTATCGCAATTCAAACTAAAATATCAACTTGTTTGAACTGATTCATAATTAATGAACCCACAAATTCTGTCTCATTCTCTTTTTGTCATTGCTTTCTGCTCGTAGCTGAAGTCCCTGGTGCAGGAGCCAACAGCATGATGTCTGTCCTAAGTGAGAAGGCCATGGTGAAAAAAGAGGAGCTGTGGGACGTTGTGGGTACCAATAAGTGGGAAATCAACAACGGCCTTGACAAGAAATATGAGCCCCGTCCGGCTCACATCATTTTGAGGGAGGCGAACGCGCGTGTGGGCACTGAACTGCCATACTGCGTCTTCAGGGGGAACTGTGAGCACTTTGCAAACGAGCTGCGCTACGGAAAAGCAGAATCCCGGCAGGTCAGTGGAAACCATGTTTGACTTCTACATTTTGAAATCATTTTGCGATCTGATAATAGATAAATGACACAATTTCATTTTTGGTTAAACTTATCCTATAAGCGTACACGTTTGTTAGGGAGAAAGAGATCTCTGTGGAGTTGGTCAGAGATTTACAGCAGAGCTACTTAAGGCAGAGATCAGATTCTAAAACAGTATGACGTAATGATAATGATGATGCCCATTGAGGAATTAAGCAACTTGGAACTAACAAAGTGGGGAGAGGAAGTTAAAGGGGTTCCAAAATCTTATAAGAAAGTTGCCATTTAAAAAGCCGCTTGTTTTGTCCGTTATGAAGCACAGTGTGTTTGTAGATCATCTTGATTTATACAGGGCGTTGCAATGAGAGCAGTTTGCTCTCTCTTGCATGGACACACTGTGTACACGGGTCAACAAAAGCAAAAGGCAAAAACCCAACACACCAAGACAAATAAAGGATAAGGATACAATCAAGATATGACACATAGATCTTCTCTTCGCTGGAAGTTTGAATTAAACAAGTGAAGAGTTGTGTGACATATTTTCATTCTGTTGTTTGATCAACTCAAAGCATTCCAATGTATTTAAAAAATCAAAGTAGATCACCCATTGGTATTATATTCACTGGTGTTGTCACAGTCCAACAACCACTTGGCAAGATGGAGACATGGATTTTGTGTTTGACTTGGGAGATGTTTTAATTAAAAAAAAAAAATGAGAAAAGAACTAGAAAATAGAACCATGAAAGCAAAATGTCAACATTTCATGAAGAAATTGTCCTGCACACAAACTAAAAGATGTTAAATTTTCCTCTGCAGGTGCGTAAGGCGGGAGAAGCAGTCATGGTCGCAGGTGTGGCGACAGTGGTGGGTCTGGGTATTGTGGCTCTGGCAGGAGCTCTGTTTGGAGGAAGCAAAAAAGAAAACAAGAACACGCAGTGATTGAAGTCCAGTGTCGCCTCGTCAGGGGCTCGATTAACAGATCACCAGCAAAGCCTAATAACTATTTATCATGATCACTCACAGAAAACGCAGCGTAATTTATGTGCAAACACGTGATTTAGTGAGAAACTTGCTCCATCGGTTCCTCATGCCTTCTTTGAGTTGAATAGCACTGGCAGGCTGGTTGATTTGGGATCAAGGCCCTTTCTTTTTTCATGCTTTTAAATTTCTAGACACAGCAAATATAAGCACAACATTATTTACACTAATTGAAAAAGCTGCCAAGACAATATATATTTAAATGTTTTAATATTTTCGATGATGTATTTAGATATTTTTTGGAATATGAAGATGTGAGATGAACAAAATTGAGGTGGTCTTTTCTACTGCTAAAAACAAAACTGGTTCGCTGGAAGATTATTCTTAATAAATACATTAAGTTAAACACTTGATTCAAATATAAACGTCTATGAAGTCTCATGTGCAAATACTTAATTTAACAAGAATGTTTTCCGTAAGAAAAATAAGCTACTATGTTGATTGGGTGGTTATTGCACAGAAAAGCCATCTAATGTCACGTAAACTATAACCTTCTCTAAATTGTTGGATTGCCTTGATAAGCTGAAGGGCCAAAGCTGAAAAAAGATGTGTACTGAACTAATTTAACACCTCTGCACTTTTATCATGACATGTCACTTTTTAATGAGTTCACAATCTAGCCGGAGTTTCTAATGTTTTATCTTCCTCTGACATTTAAATGTTTGTAATTGTTTTGAATAAAGAATAATTTGTGTGATACTAAATGAGACTTTCTGTCTGCGACACAGCGTCCCCTCACACCTCGTGATCCCTCAGTAAGGTTTCAGATTTTGATTTCTTCGCTTATTTTCCTTGACCACTTTTGTTTATTCTATTTTCAAGGCACTTTTAATTAGAATGAGCATACAGTATATTAATGTTACTGTGTGGAGACAGGCCACATTGAACTTTATCTTGTCCAACTCTATAGTTATTGTGTGTAACAATAATAATTAAGTTACCTGTTATTGTCGTCTTATGCTGCAGCTTAAAGTGTTTGTAGCTGGAATAAGCTAGAAACATTAAACATGTCCTAATAACTGAAGATGATATGTGAATGCTTCCCAAGAAAGATGAGGCCAAACAGCCACATGGTGGAGCTGTAAATCAAGCACCAAAATTATCACTTTGGAATCTGGATATCTCTTAAAGAGGACGGACACAAGATTGTGAGTGGTGAACAGTTAAACGGTAACTTCACCAATTCTTTCACAATATAGTTTGTTTACAGGTTTTGCGGAGAACGACTACATATGTGAAAAAAGTAGTATAAAGCCTTTTGTGGCTCCAGAGGAAGCTGCATGTAATCTGATGAATAGCCTCCAGTGATGTCACTCAGTGGCTAAGTTTCATTGTGGGTAATGTAGGTGCCAGGTTTCAAAAAGGAAGAAGAATATGTGGAATAAAAAAGACAGATAGCTCTGGTCCTGCTGCATTGATTCTGATCATTTGAGTTAAACTTTTTTCACATATTTAGTGTGTGCATGAAAACTTTTATTTTGGAGTTTGCAGTTTTCTGGAAGGTTTTTTAAGTTATTTCAACGAAGGCCGAAGCAACAGAAACTCCTCTCTGTATAATGTTATACGTTCTACCTTAAATGTATTTATTCATCTATTTATTCAACCTAAATGTGTGTTATTAGTCTCTGTTAGTACTGTATGTACGAGTGGACAGTTGGATGATGCTTTTATTCTGAAGGTTTGCTGCTCCACATGAATCAACAATCGGCTCACTGTCACACAGCTGAAGTTTGGTGGTGGGTTTCTTGGAGGTGTCTCAGATATTGGACATTATTGTTAAAGGTGAGAAAACAAACTGTCAAAACATCAACACAAACGTTACTGTAACCGAGGACTGTTGTGATTTCTAGTTAAAAGAACCTGCAGCATTGGTATTATTCTATTTATTTGCTAAAATCTTAAAACGGGTCTATCGGGGTCGACTTTAATCTTGAAATGTCAAGTTTATTCTGGACATTTCGACTTTATTCACCTCCTCTCATAATATCTTTCTCAGCCCTGGTCCTGACACCTCAAGCTGGTTTAGAGAGGTGCAGAGTCAACATGTTTGGCCTGTGGGTTTAGGGTGTCCCTTATTTTGTTCAAGAGAAGTTACCGTAAATCTAAACT
>OMLP01044659.1:0-11235 GCA_900302685.1 Spondyliosoma cantharus
TACATACAGTCATTTCTTTCCACTTATGGCATTTCAGATATCTGGCGCTTCTTACACCCAAAAGACAGGCAATACTCTTTCTTTTCCTGTGCTCATCAAACCTATAGCAGAATTGATTACTTTTTTATTGATGGTAAATTAACAGCGGAGGTTCAGTCATGTGAATACCACCCTATAGTAGTATCAGACCATGCCCCTCTTTTACTGAACATCCCTGACGGCTATAACGCCCAGACGGATGTGGAGATTTAATCCTCTTCTGCTATCTGATGAAAACTTTCTGAACTTCATGTCCGACCAAATCTCTCTGTTTTTAGATATTAATATGACACCAGATGTTTCCATGGCGACTGTCTGGGAGGCCCTTAAGGCATATCTAAGAGGTCAGGTAATATCGTTTATGGCCAAAAAAAAAAAAGGACTCAAAGTCAAAACAAGTGGAGTTGGAAGAAAAAATAGCTGATTTAGATAAGAAGAATGCACAAACTCCCTCTCCAGATCTGTACAAAGAACGTTTAAAGCTAAACATGGAATATGACCTACTTACTTCACACACTATTGAAAATTTATTGTTAAAAAATCGGAGTAATATTTATGAGCACGGAGACAGAGCAGGGGAGGTTCTGGCAAGACAGCTGAAAGGTGCCAGGGCCAAGCAAATAATTAAAGGGGTGAAATCGCAGGACGGCGATATAGTCACTGACCAGTCAGGAATAAATGATGCATTTCAATGTTACTACCGCGATCTTTATAGCTCCAATAATTCTTGTGACCCTTCTTCCTTATTTAACTTCTTTAGAGATCTGCCTATTCCAACTTTATCTTTAGAGCAGGTCACTGCCTTGGATGCTCCAATACAGTTGCAGGAGATTGAGGAGGCAATCAAATCATTACAACCCCGGAAATCACCTGGCCCTGATGGCTTACCGAGTGAGTTTTACGCAGCGTTTTCTAAACAACTAACACCTGCTTTTGCAGCAGTATGCGTAGACTCTCTAAATAGGGGGACTCTTCCAGACACTCTGAATCAAGCTTGTATAACACTGCTCCCGAAAAAAGATAAAAACCCCTTAGAGTGTGCGTCTTACAGGCCAATCTCACTTTTAAATTGTGATTATAAAATTCTGGCCAAAATATTGGCTCGTCGTCTAGAAGGGGTTTTGACCCATATTATATCAGCAGACCAGACTGGTTTTGTGAAAGACAGGCGTTCCTTTTTCAGTGTCCGTCGTTTGTTTAATATCATATACACTCAGTGCCAGACTGACTCTGAATGCCTTCTCTCCATGGATGCAGAGAAGGCATTCGACAGAGTGGAGTGGGGCTACCTGTTTGAGACTCTGCGTAGGTTTGGGTTTGGTGATACATTCATATCATGGGTTAGACTACTGTATGCTTGCCCTTCGGCAATGGTTCTAACAAATAACCATTATTCAAAAATGTTCAGGCTACATCGTGGCACCCGTCAGGGATGTCCTCTTAGCCCCCTTCTCTTTGTGCTAGCTATTGAGCCTCTAGCCATAGCGATAAGAAACAACCGTTCTATTCATGGCATTACAAGATTTGGCACTGAACATAAATTATCATTGTATGCTGATGATCTGTTATTATTTGTGTCCAAGGCTGAGACTACTATTCCCCTTGTTCTGGAGCTTCTTGCAAAATTGGGAGAAATCTCGGGGTATAAACTGAATTTACATAAGAGCGAATTATTGCCATTGAATCTGACCAACACAACATTACAAAATATTACAGTGCCCTTTAAAATAGCCGCTAATAGCTTTGTCTATCTTGGGGTCATTGTAACAAGAAATTTTTGTGATCTCTTTAAAAATAATTTTGACGCACTGCAACACAAAGTTCAGCGGGACTTATCAGGCTGGTCACTCCTTCCACTCTCATTGGTTGGGAGAGTGAATGTTGTCAAAATGTCTGTGCTACCCAGATATTTATATTTATTTCAGAGCCTCCCTGTGTTCATCTCCAATACTTATTTTAAGAACCTTGATTCAGTGATATTATCTTTTATTTGGAACAGCAAGAAACCCCGTTTGCGTAAAGAACACCTGCAGAAGTCAAAGCAGGATGGCGGCCTAGCACTCCCAAATTTGCGATATTATTACTGGGCTGCTAATCTTTGTGGTTTGTCCTTTTGGGCACATTGCTATTCAGGTAATAGTGTACCAAAGTGGGTGGAGATGGAGAAGCTTTCCTGTGGTTCCTTGTCCCTACCAGCTGTAATCGGTGCATCAGTCCCACTACCTCCAAACATAAAGTTTAATAATCCTGTTGTCCATAATTCCGTCAAAATCTACTTACAATTTAGAAAACATTTTGGTCTCCAAAGTATGAGTCTCTCCAGCCCGATAGCATCAAACACCTTTTTCTCTCCTTCAATGCTGGACGCCACATTCCAAGCATGGCAAAGGCAGGGGCTGAAAATGTTTAAAGACCTCTATATTGAAAATTCATTTGCTTCTTTTGAACAACTATCTGTTAAATATAATTTACCCCCTTCTCATTTTTTTAGATACTTGCAAGTAAGGCACTTTGTCTTAGCCTCCATCCCGGGGTTCCCAAACAAACCTCCCTATAATGTTATTGACGAGGTGATATCTTTTAACCCAACTAAGAAAAAAGCTATTTCTATAATGTTGCGCTTGATTTCCGGTTTGGGTTCTCCTTCCATGTCTGCCATCAAAGAGGCTTGGGAGCGGGATCTCAAGGCCGGTATCAGTGAAGCAGACTGGACTAAAGTTTTGAAGAAAATTAATTCATCTTCAATGTGTGCGAGACACTCTCTTATTCAGTTTAAAATAGTGCACAGAGCTCATATTCACAAATCCAAACTGGCAAGAATTTACCCTCATATTGACCCAACGTGTGACAGATGTAAATTGGAGGAAGCCACTTTAATACATATGTTTTGGCTTTGTCCCAAAATACAGCAGTATTGGGAGGGTATTTGTGAAGCACTTTCTTGTGTACTTGGTGTAAAAATAACATTAAATCCCCTTTTGCTGCTTTTCGGGGTCACTGGTGAGGGGTTAGGTCTACCTGTTGGAGGTCGGAAGCTCATTGCCTTTTCAACTCTGTTAGCACGCCGCTTGATCCTCTTGAAATGGAAAGATGCTGCCCCGCCTACTGTTTCACATTGGGTGAAAGATGTATTATATCATCTCAAACTGGAGAAAATTAGATTTGTGTTGAGGGGTTCTGAAATGAAATTTTATCAGGTGTGGAGGCCTTTTCTGATTTTTTTTAACCAAACATCAACAAAGGTACAAGAGTGAATTTTTATTCAGTATTTTGGCTGATTTACTCACTGAAGGTCTATACATATTTGTATTTTACAGATTGCTTTTCTTTTAAGTGACAGTGGGGGCAAGTAGTTTGTTTTTGCATGGGGTGGAGTTTTTTTAATTTTTGTCCTTTCTATATATGATAATTATTATCTATTTATTCTATTTTTTTTTTTTTTTTTTTTATTGAAAAATTGTTGTTGATGCTGTTTTTTGTACACTTTTGTCCAAACGTTAATAAAAATATATTAAACACCAAAAATGCTGATGGTCACAAGTGAGGACTGCAAGGCTCCTCTAGTGCACATAAACACAACAAATGTAGTCAATTTTGACACATCCAAATCAGGCATTAAGTGAAGCTTTAAGTTTACACAGACTAAATTCAGTTGTGCCAGCCAAAAAGTACATATAATCCTTCTTCTGATTTTAGCAATAACTGCATATCAGACTGTAATGGTATTTGTAATGTAATTGTAAATGTAAAAAGCAATTTACATGACAAAATAATGCTGGGTAATAAACGTTCTTCTTCCAACACAATACAGTTCTACTAAAGAGAACAAGTTAAGTAAAAGAAAGTAGTTTTATCGGAGCCGAAAATATGTCTTACCTCTCAAAAAAGGCTTAAGTGCAAATGAGACAGAATTCTGTGAGTATTAATGTTTCCGTGGGTCCAGAGAACAGAACATCAGCATTCTGATTATGTTTACCTTAATTTCCTCCAGTTTATGTTTAAAATACCTTTAGAAAGGTTTTCAAGACATAACATAACACATTGTACTTAAATTGTGTCCTTATCTTTAAGGTTTTATTGAATTAACTAATAAATGGTTCATATGAATTGATAGGTAAATAGTTTGTAGTTCCCTATGTGTATTTTATGACAAAGGGTTAGTTATCTGACACATAATTTTGAACACAACATAAAGTGAATCCACAATTATCCAGTGTCAATCCTGATGTTCCTCCAACAGAGAGTAATGTGCTGATGGGTTGTTGGGAAAGTTAACATAAATACACAGGAATGAACAGCAGCTCCACCACAATAAAAGCTCAATATTTATGAAATAAATGCTGCTGTGGAATCATAAAGATAAATGTTAGCGATCAAGATGAAGGTGACCACTGCTACAACCTTTAAAATTCAAAATCCACCATTCAAAGACAAGATCAGAGCTTTGTATTCGATATCTTTAACACAAATTATTGGAAATAAGAGTTCTGACATAAGAAATGTGATGAAGTTGTTTAGCTACAATTGCTAATGCATATAGGTGTATATTTGAAGAATAATTAATTGTTAAAACCATTTATCAAGAAAAACATCCAAACATTTACTCAAATTTGAGTACTTGCTGTTTATAACTGGCATTTTTCACAAGCTTCTGATATTTTATTGGTTACAAAAATAAACAGATTAATTGATAGATGATATAGATAATAAAAAGACTCACAGCCATAATCCACATTAACTTAAAATCAATATGTGATGGACCCACATTCAATTTTCTTGCAAGTTTGTCCTACACTAATTTAGACAACAATTTCTGCAGAATTTTCTACAGTCTAAAAAATAACAATTAAGGAAGAAGATTGAGTTTGTTTCTCTGTATAAAACTGAAATATAAACAACACGTCACAATAATCTGGTTTGATGACAGTAAACAAATAACTTTCAAACAAGCCTTTTAAAATTGTGTAAAATCATCACATGAAATCTACTCGTCTGAGTTTCTTGCTGCAACACCATTTTGGAAAGAAAGCTTTACACGTGACTACTTCACCACCCTCTGTTTATTTTCTCATGTGCAGTAAAGAAATGAATAATCCAAACCTTTCATCACAAATATGACCAAGTGATTAGGAGATGCATCACAGTTCAGGCTGTTGAGACGATAATGAGTGAATTTTCATTTTTGGGTGAACTTATCATTTAACACATACAATAATTATAATCAATGTGTACAAGTAATTCTGATGTTAATACTTAGTCACGTAAGTAAGATTTTGAATGCAGGACTTTTACTTGTACTGGTATTTTAACTGCGGTAGCGCAATTTTATTTAAGTAAAAGATCTCCACATCCACCACAAGGTGGGGTAGCCTGCACACCAGACTTAACCTGTGCTTTAAAGCCCAGTCTACTAAACATTAATGTTGCAAATAATTTAGGTCTTGCAGTAAACTGATTTAATTCTGAACAATATGAACATATGCTTCTACACAATATAGTAAACTATGTTCAACAGCATATTCAATTACTGAACAACCTGGTGGACTCAGGGCAGAGTGGCAAGAAGGAACAGCAGCAGACTTGAACAGGTGAGGGGGGTACAAGGGCCGGAGTGAGGGGTGGTGGGACCAAAAGGAGATGGAAAGCAAAAATAAATCACGGGAAACATGAGGCAAGAGGAGAACACTACAGAATGTAAGCTGATTTTTAATGATGTAGCAAAGCCTGCAGGAATAGGTACCTCATCACTTGACATTTCTACTCATCATAGCATATTTGCACAGTACTTTGGCAAACTAGGAGTTCACATAAAGCATAATGTTTTTTTGGTTTATTTATGGCTTTGACAAAATCATCATCATCAGAAGAGTAGCCAATTCTGAATCTGTTTTAAATTCCTCTCAGCTTTCAACTGTCTCCACCGTTCAAATGCATCTCCTATATAGACCCTCGCTTTGCCTCGAATTTTATCTTTGCGTTTTTGTGATTCATAACAAGGTCTTTTAGATTTTTAGATCTCAGTCTTATTATTCTCAAGGAAAACAGTTTTTGTTTGGGAAATATAATCACAGAACTCATATTTAGGTAGTAGCCCTGTATTAAACTTCCACTGTTTTGTAGTGATAGGTAAGAGTGCTAAATCTAAAATGTGAGGAGCGTGATCAGAAATAACGATAGCCGAATATTCAGTGGATTTCACAGCAGGTAGAAGAGCCCTGTCTAAACAAAAATAGTCGATGCGAGAATAAGCCTGGTGTACATTGGAGAAATAAGAAAATTCTTTTGAGAAAAGTTGTATCCAAGAAATTAAATTAGGCCCAAAGCCAAATTTCCCCAAAACAGAAAGCAAGTAATCCCATTCAACCCAATCGAAGGCTTTCTCCGCATCTAAAGATATAACCATTTCAGCAGCTTGGGACGTGTTAGGAGATAGCACACTATTTAAAAGTCTTCTAATGTTAGATGATAGTTGACGACCTTTAAGAAACCCTGTTTGATCTAAAGAAATTATGTCTGGTAGACAAGGGTCCAAACAGCATGCTAGTACTTTAGCTAAGGTTAAAAATTAAACATCAGTAAAACCGAATGTTTTCCGGTAAACATAGCAGCTAAACAGATCCCATCAGATGCACTACCATTTCAATTAGCTCATAACAGCTTTCGCTATTTAGGTATTAATATTTCTCACTCCCTCCCCTTACTATATACAAATAATTTTACAAAGTTGGTTATTGAAATTAGGTCTGATTTTGTGCGCTGGGACTCTCTCCCTCTGTCTTTGATATGCAGAATCAATTCTTTTAAAATGAATATTCTTCCGAGATTTTTGTTTCTTCTCCAGTGTGTTCCAATTTTTTTTTTTTATCTAAATCATTTATACAAATGTTTGACAAAATGATCACAAAAGTTTTTTGGGCTGGTAAGTACCCAAGAGCGTGTCAAACAACACACAAAGAAGCAAATCAGATGGGGGCATTCAGGGTCAATTCTACATCTTCTTGTGCCATCTTAGTTTAATCCAATTTAATGTTCTCCACAAAATTCATTTCACAAAAAACAGACTTTGTAGGCTATTTCCAGGCACAAATGATATCTGTGATAGATGTGGTTTATCTCCAGCAGACCATGTTCATATGTTTTTTTCTTGTCTCAAACTACCGTATTTTCCGGACTATAAGTTGCTCCTGAGTATAAGTCGCATCAGTCAAAAAATGCGTCATGAAGAGGAAAAAAACATATATAAGTCGCACCTGACTATAAGTCGCATTTATTTAGAAATTTATTTCACAAAATCCAAGACCAAGAACAGACATTTAATCTGGAAAGGCAAGTTATTCAACTACACAATAACACACAGAACAACAGGCTTAGTAGCTGTCCAGTATGTTAGCATAACAGCTGTTAGCCCCGCCATTGCTAACAGCTGTTAGCCCCGCTGATCAGCTGTTAGCCATGCTAACTTTGAAACCGACATACTCTCTGTGGGCTGTCCATCATTGCTCCGTTGGTCCTCCCTCCACCACAACCTCAGGGTTATTCACCTCCTGGCTCCTTTGTCGTGGCGATGTTGGATGGTCAGCGCTCAGCCGTTGCTGGCGGGGTCTTCAGGTGCGCAGCGCAGGAGCTCCTGGACCTCTGCTGTCTTGGTCTCCTGTAGCCCCCGCTGTGTGCACGGGGCCTCCAGACTCAAGTTTGATACGGACGGTCTTCTTTCCTTCACAGCACATTGTAAAAAGCTATGTGTTTTCATGTCTTAAATCTGTCAACAATCATCAGCAACATTGAAAATGGATGCTTGTTAAACATCCTTATTTTGGAAAATCCATAAATGTCCCATAGAATTACAGGCGTATACTGTGTAGAGCGTATGTGGAATGTATCCACTATAAAACACTCACACACAAACTCATTCACATATTCTCACATGCTCAGACTCATAAACACACACACATATTATGCTCATATACATGTTTGTCCACACAGACATTAGGAGAGAGCTGCCTTTGCCAAACTCTTCTTCTTGGGAAATTCCAGTTTTCCATCTCAGCAGCAGGGCTGGTGATGCCACAGGCCCAAACATGCACCAGACGGCGGATGAGTTTAGAGACGGAAGGAAGGGAAGCTCCATCCTTATATATCTGTCTTTTGAGTCAGTGCCTCTAATCTATACCTGTAAGTGCTCAGTATGTTGTGGTTTCCCTGTTTTTACAAGGGAGACCTTTTGGTTCAAAGCTGACCTTGAGGGCTTTCCCTGCCACCAACGTTCATCCTCCAAAGTGCGGAGGCAGCTCAAATGTACACTTTTTAAACAGCGTGTTCATAGTGAAAGCATTCATTCCTCAAGGGAAAGAGGTTACAGCTTAATTCCTGTCCTGTGCGGTCATTATTATTGTATCAGTGTGTAGATGCGATAACACATCCTGTTAATTTGTGCCGAAGAAGCAGAGGGCTGACAGCACATTAATCTGGAAGTTAATCAGCAGGCCTCCTCAGCAGAGGCAGAGCTCATCTACATGACGTTAGTAAAATGTTTTTTAAATAGCACGTCTCCTGTCTGTGTGGGGAACATGGCTGTGATTTATTTTTCTCTCTTTTTTTTTAACACTGTGAAGAATGAAGCACTGGCAGTTTGTTAATCATGTTCTTCTTCATGCTTCATGCACAGGTGGGATTTATAACAGTGCTTACACAGACATGTGTAGATTAACTGGGTCTTGAATGTGAACACATTAACACACACGTATGCTGTGTGTGTGTTAATGTCTCATTTATTACACACATAACTAAAAATAGAAATACATGTTTCAAGTGGAAGTAACAGCAGCTTTCAAAGTATCACAGTGAGAGATACAATAGCAAACTGAGGAATAACAAGTTGTGTCCCAAACATTAAAATTCTACACAGTATGTGCTACATACTTATCATCATAGCGTACAGTTTAAGCAAGTATTACACAAATATCATTATACCCTTTTATTAGCAGGAAATCACACAATATTGTTAGCCAATTATTATAACTGCTGTGTAAACAAATATACAGTAAAGGGTTTTTCACATCAGCAGCTCCTCCTTTTCATTTGTGTATTGCATTGTGGGAGAAGAATGTCAGTCAGCAGCACACTCAAAAACGTATTGTATTTCGTCCAGCTATCACCAACCTCAATGCATAAGATACCATGGTAACGACAGGCATCAGTAACTATGTATGCTGGTGACGTGGCTTTCCAATGCAGAAGCCTCCATCCATCAGTGACAGCCGACAATTTATTATTATGAACCAGAGAAGCCATGACATGTACCGCACATTTTTTTCAAGTATTGGACAGATAAGAATTTTGACCCGATGATGGCAATAGATCAAAAGATATCGCCAAAGTCATTTCAGTTCATCTTGAGGGGGACATGAGTGTCCAAACCAATTTCATGACATCTGTCTGATACTTATCCAGATATTTCACTTTGAACATAAAAATGGCAACTTGCTCGATGAAAGGTCAGGGGAAGTAGGTTTCTCATCCTCTGGCTAACATGAATATCCGTTCAACATTTAATAGAAATCCATCTGAAAGCTCCTGAGACATTTCAGTCTGGACTAAAGTGGTGGACTGAACTCAGTGACATTGCCATTAACAGAGCGTTGCCACTAGAACAACTACAAATGCGAAGCAGAATTGACCACACTTGCTTTACCTGAACCATTTATCTGAAACTGTCTGACTCACAAGCTAAACAACGCTCACTATTGCACAATAATAGATCTGAGTTCACTGAGTGAAAAGGACAGGTTTAAATATAAATATCCATGACAACACACTGAAAAAGTATTTTAATGTGACTTTTTAATAAGAGTTTCAATATGACTGTAAATTAAAAGCCACTGTGTGTGTGAGAGAGTGCATGAGTAACATTTCAGTTTAATCATTGAGTATCTAGTGAGTTCAGAAGTGTTGAGTCAGCTTGGTCTTACAGTTTCATAGGCTGTGGGCTCAGACATTGAACATAAACTATCCGAGGAGGAGAGTGACTTACAACATAACGCTTTAGATAAAAATCACTGGGCTGATTTGCCTGCAGGAAGTGGGAAAGTGATTTTTAGCAGGTTGACGAGTGTTTAAAAAACCTGTGTAGACCCGCTAATTTTGGTGAAAAAACAGTATTAGTTGTGTAATCAATAACACCTTTAAATGAGGCTGGATGAGGTCAACATGGGTTTTCTATTCTTCACTGAGAACTGGAGGTGAGATTTGACGTTTCTGTCAGCAGTAGTATGCTAGCGTTAGCCTCAAGGGCTGCAATGTTTACTGTTGCTTGGCAGCACTTTGCTTCAAAAGTAGTGGTAGTTTCATGCAAACACAGTCATAGCCAATATGTAGATCCTCTCACTTGTCTAATGTAATTACATTGTCATTGATATGGTCCACAAAAGGGTAACTGTATTCCTTCTCTGTGTGAAGGGAGAGGGGAGTTGTGGCTGACACGCCTGTTTGTTTTGGTCCAACATGCTGGTGCTGAACTGCGACCACTAGAAGTGCTGAATTTGGCACTTTGTACCTTTAAGACTGTGGAAATCTGTGTCGAACAGCATGTTTTGAACAGACACTGCACTAGTTTTGTATACAGATTTGAGAGCGATATCAATCATGTGTCCTCAAAATGTCAAACCTTTGCTTTAACGTGTGCTGCTTCGAGGAAATCAAAGCAAATCACAACATGTCTCCCATGCGTCATTTGGAGACGAGCAGAAGTGCGACAGAATTCAAGAACATCTACAAGTTTTAAGGGTTTCATGAACATGCAGACGAGGTGAACAGAATTCACTTCGACAGGGAAAGCAGACCTAAGTAAAAATGGTTCAGATCGTGTATCAAATGACAACATGTCTCTATCTCGTCATCCCAAATCGATCCCACCCTACACTGCACTCTGTCTGAGGAGAGCTGGCGAAAAGTGTAAAAAAATAATATGAAACTCTGTCACATACAGCATACGCAAACTCTAAGCATCCACATTATTTCCAGTGAAGCAGCAGACACTCTCTGGTGGCAGTGGATGCTCTCATCTCAAGAGGGCACATTGTGTCAGTGCCCTCCATTTATTAAGCCTTTTATCGTTATCTGGTGGCACACAAACACACACACACACACACACACACGCACACAGACACACACACACACACACACACACACACACACACA
>OMLP01044659.1:11255-33758 GCA_900302685.1 Spondyliosoma cantharus
AGCTGTTCTCAGAGGAATATAAAGTCCCCAGAACACTGTTTGAAGGTGGCAGGGTCCGCCACATATAAACAAAGTAAAACACTATGAAACTGTTGTCTTTTAAGGTCATTTTATTTATTCACTCATAAAAACGAAGAGTTTGTTTATTTAGTTTAAGGCATGTGATCTTTCTCTTCTGATTACTGATTACAATTTCTTGCCCTTGATGTGTGAAGTCGCGTCCGTTGCGACGGTCAGCAGAATACAGGAAAGTGTAAAGGCTTTATGAAACCTGACACAGATTGTGTGTCAGTGGTCAGGCTGCACGCTGATGCTGCTGATGTGACACACACACACACACACACACACACACACACACACACACACACACACACACACACACACACACACGCACACAGACACAGACACACACACACACGCACACAGACACAGACACACACACACACACACACAGACATGGGTCCTATTGTAGTCGACTGCAATAAATGCATGTGAATACCCTGCACTTGTTCCGAGTTATCTCTCTGATAAGCAGCAGCTGTGGTATTTACTGTAATCCTGTCTAATGGACTGGCTGGTTTTCCTCGCTGCTGCTCGGCCTGAATGGGTTTCTTGCCACATAACTGTTTTCCAAAGTGGGGTTCGGTTGTGTCTTCAGCCTGAGGGCCTATATGGGTGTCCCCAGAGAGAATGAAGGTCAGATCAGTTACACTGTTATTCATCCTGCACAAGATACTGTACAGGGAAAAGTGATGACATCATTCTTTCTGCAGCCACAGCAGACTTTTAATCCTGGCAAGCTCAGGATGAGATTTTCTTGGTTCTTCTGGGTGGGGCATGAACTAGAGAAATAACAGTAAACAGCCAAAGGATGGGTCCTTAAACGCACCACCAAAGAACAAAATCCAGCAAAAGGTTACTGATTGTATTTCCTGGCTCAGCAGCTTGAGGAGGAGGAGTAATATGGGCCTGAAAAGTGAGACAGTCTGTTAGACTGGGAGAGAAGTATTCCCACCGTACAAACAATAAGGAGAAGGCATGACGCAGGTGTTTGCTGGAGAAAAGTTTGGATGAACCGCGCAGCAGCAAAACTCTGCTGAAGAGGCGGCAGAGGCGGATCACAACACACACTGTGGACCACTGTGCGATGGAAACCGGTGACAGAAGACCCGCTGGTGGTTATTTCCCCTGCAGGTGCTGCTTCCGATCAAATTCATAGTTTTTAAATGCTGCACAGGAAGGATGAAGCACTTTTTACTTCACTGTTTTCTTCTGTGGGCGACGCTGCAGCGGCGCAACACGCAGAGTGCTCTACCTGCCACAGGTGAGTCGATATCACGAGCTACAATACAGATGAGATAGAACAGATAGCCAGGTCTGTTCCCGAATGAAACATGAACCATATAGAGACCTGGTACACATGTCCAAAGTTGACATTTTTGATCCGTCTTCTTCTTTGGGGTTAGGTTATGAAAATTAGTCTTTTTGTAAATGAAGTCTCGGCTGAAAGTTAACCCTTCAGAAAAAAAATGTGTTTGTCCTTTATTGTGAAAGTTATAATGTAATGTAACTTATACATAGACACGTAGACGTGTATTTTAAACAAGCTGTCGCATGGACAGTATGACTCTGTGTTTGTGTATTGCAAAACACTGTTTCATATTTCTAACTGGTAAATGTAATGGGTGTGTCTTTTTAAATGCTCCTAGCAGATATAATCAATATACTTGTTTGTAATAATCACAGCGAGTGTAAATATTCAGTTATTGGCAGTAATATGAAAAGTCACTGAAGAAATAGACCTCTGTTTTAAACCTTTGTATTAGATCAGCTGTTTACAAAACATTAACTCAAGTAGCACAGCCAGCTTCAGTGCAGCTTTTGAAGTCACATTTCAGTTTTCTCCACCACATTTTGTAACATTGTACTTTTTACTCCACTACATGTATTTGCTGGCTATAGTAACTAATTTCTTGTCAGACTTTGATTTTACATTAAATAACACATGAACTGTATGATGCAATTACAGATTACATCTCCCAGCAGCATCATAAGAAGTTAAAATTGGCTTAAACTCAATTTGCTAACATTAAAATACGGCTTACAATTAAAGAAAATACTGCTTACACATTCATGCATCAGTTTTAATAATCCAATAGTATAATAAATTATAGTGTCACACTCACAGGTATTTTTCTGCATAATGAGTACTTTTACTTTTACAAAAAGGAACATTTAGCCAAAAAACGTAGGCTAAATGTAAAAAAAATACTTTTTACTTGCATACGATTCCACCTCGAATGGATTTTTTTCCCCAAATGTTTCTTTTCACCCAGTTGAAGGATCTGAATACTTAGTCTACAGCTACAGGTGCAGGTTTGCATTCATAAGTTTAATCTGGAAAAAGGAGCCAGCTGGCTGATCTGTGACCTCATATGGAACAAATTATATATGGGTGTACAAACTGTAAGCTATGGAAAACGTCATCTTTTCCGAATCATAACACCGCTGGAAGCAGTCAAGTGGACGTCAAACAGTTTAAAGAAACATATGCAAGTAAACAGTGTGTCCACCAGCACTCAAGTGCACATACTGTATTGTATGTATTCTAATAAAATAATAAATAATGCAAATAAAATACAAATGCTAGAAAATAAGGTAGGTGACACAAAAGCTTGGAGCAGAAAGGCAACAAGGAGAATCCCAAGAAAAATGAAAGAGTAATACACAAACAGAGGAACCACTAAGCCCTGGGGAACAAACATGGAATATAAAGGACACACGAGGACCAGGAAACAGACACAGGAATGCAGGAGACACAGACAAACCGACAAAGAATGAGGAAAACCACAGACTTAAACACACAGGAACTGATTAATTAAAGGTCCAATCTGTATAAATGTTGATTTTCGGGTCTCATTCCCAACTCAAATATTGATGCTATGGGATGGCAACCTGCAGTCCCAACGAGTCCGTATTTGACTTTGAGTTGTGGATAAGACTCAAAAATCAACTGTCTCACAAACTGAAACTTCAGCAAAACACAGGTATAAACAGCTAAAAGGGCGGAAAAAAGACAAAGACAGGAAGTAGACGGTAACACACAACACATGAGATTATAATCGATAAAATAAAACAGGAAATGACTAAACCAAAACTCAAACCATGATAGTATATTTGTACAAAAAGCTGGAAAAGCTGGAGCAGAAAATAAACAAACAACATCTCGATTCTGAATGAAGAAGTCAACCGGAGACCAATTACAACCATTACATGTGGCCTTTAGTTTTGATTACCTTACATTACATTAATTTGCCCAAAATGATCCCCAAGCCTTATAATTTCAGAGAAAACCCTGCACATTAGCTCAGTAATGCAGGAAGGCTTGTGTTTAATTCTTCTGGAAGAGCAGGAGTTACTGTATTTTGAAGGACATTAGGAGCTCTGTTCTTCATGCTGTCTCTGACACAGAGGATGCTGTCGTACTCACAGGTGGCCACAGCTAATTAAAAGTAAATATTCTTGCTTATTGGCTAAGTTAGAGGTCCTCCCCAAAAAGCCCACATGGAATGCTTGGAATTTTTAATTCAACCGCGGTTTCACTTTTCAGCCACAAATCTTTAAATGTTTCAAAGGCAGCAGAGCCACACACAGCTCATGAGTAATATGTTTTAGATGATCAGGAGTTCAGAAGTAGCCTGCGTTGATTTTGATGCAGCACAGACTGAATAGTCTACCATCTGTCCGTTTGATGTCGCCGCATGTTGATAACGCTCTCAGTAAACTTCACAGGAAGCATTAACATATTTTTCATTCATCTGAGCAGCTCTGCAGTGTAACATATGGCCTTGGCACAGCTTGAAACCAGTTAAATGGCAGACGACATGCTCAAATCTCATATTTTCACAGTCACTTTTCCTCTGAGGAATGCATAGATGGAGCAATTCCTCTACATCTCCATCAACAACTCTAATCCAGTCATCTCACCTCATCTTTCTGTCTCGTTTCTCTGTTCTCTGCCTCATTTTCCCATATCAGCCCCCCCCTCCATTCTTCACCATATATAGCCTATAAACATAAATTTAAAATCCACAGAGGTTTCATGTTCTTGAAGCTTCTGCCTCCCCCCTGTAGCATCTCTTCTCTTGTGAGTTATCTGTGTTTCATTAAGTTGTTGGCACCTCCTTGTCTGATTGCTCTGTTCTCCCTCATTTCCTCTCTGCCTGTTTATTTTCCCACTGCTTTATTTTTTTCTGCCTCCCTATAAAAGTTTAATGATTATGGACAATTGCTGCAATAAAAACAAAGGGTGTGTACTGTGGAGGAGCTGCAAGTGGAAAAGACAGAGAGGTGTGAACGATATGGAAGAAGTGAGGCAATAAAGCCAATGTTCACATTATGTAGGGGCTTATAGGGGATTATATATATTATTGAATCATTTAATCTGATCCTCAGTCCACATTAATTATAAGAACTAATGTCAGTGTACCAGTCATTTATAATAGGCGATGGTACAAGACCAATATTTCATGAACTGCAGGCCTATAATGTGACAAACCCCTTATGATTATGAGGAAACGCTTGGAGGTTTTCCCGGCGGAACAGTCGAGTGAGTCAGCTGTCGATCTGATTGTTGGTTATTTTGTTGAAAATTCTTCCATTAAATCGACTCGTTGACAACACACTGGAGCACAATTGCTTTTGAGATATGATGACAGGTTGAAGATTGGACAGATCCCCAGATGTGGGTTGTGCTTTCTCTTTTTCTGCGCTGTTTTTGTTTCATCGCCAACTTAAATCTCACTCCAGTTCCACATGATGGATCGACTCCTGTGACCAATCCTTTTTTGATTCCTCGCTCATGAATCCTCTGCTGGAGCTCAAATCAAAGTGTTCTCAGTGTGATATTTTCCGACATGTTTTAATACAGCGGGAGCTGCGCGGGAGATTGTTCCCAGGATTTTAGAGTATTGGGCATGAAATGAGACACCTCATATACCTGTTATTGCCTTTTCATTCTTTTAATCAATGCTTCCCCCAAGGACAGTTGTGGCATCCGTGACAATAATAACATCAGTCTTTAGATCATTGTCCCTTTTTTCATGATTGATATTTTAATGTAGTCATGATGGCATGATTCATCACTGCCAACAGTTTCTAGTATGTTTAAGGACAAATTAAAGCGGCCTAATAATTCACCACGTTTTATGAAAATTCCATGCTAATCATTAATTAAAAAATTCCCAGTCTGTGCTTTGATTTAATGTCCAAAATGGGGGAAATTGAGGATCTAGTTTCGAGCTGCCATTTCCTCATATATTTATGGGCCAAATTAGCATTTCATACACTTTATAGAGTATTTGAAAAGTGTTCAGTTGTCCTGACAAGCCCACAGAGATTTTCGCCTGAATCTGCAGCTACCCTCGCTTTTGTGGAGTGTTTTAACATCTTTCAGGTAATTGTTTTGATTCACCCAGCGTCATTTGCAGCACTTGTCCTTTGCAGAAAGAGATCATGTTTTGGCTTATCAGGTTTAAAAAATGGCTGGAAAATGTCTTGTTAAAGATATGCAGTGGTTTTGCATTTCCAAATGTTGATGCCATCTCGAATAGTTGTCGCTCGCTTGTCAGTTTTCACGCCTGTTGGCGCCACCATCACCCCCTCCTCCACTCATTGTGAGAATAATGATTGTATATGATATGAACATTTAATGTGTCCATGGTTTGCGAAAATGCTCCAATATTAACATTTTTATTCTGTGTACTTGGCTGATTACCTTTTATAATAATATAATAACCTGCTAACACACAGTAAATATCATCATGAAGGTGATAAAAATTCAATGTTGCGCTGACAGCTTATTTACGCTGCCCACAAGTGGTATAAAAAATAATAATAATAATGCAGGTTTCAACACTGTATGATGGCATATGGTAACATGGCAAACAAGAACAAGAATGATTTGAGCATTTCACCCACGTATTGAAATGACCTTCTTGTTTTCCCTCCTGTTATGCACAGAGTTAAACTGCTGTGAAGGGGATATTCTCCTCCTGCTGGACTCTTCAGGAAGCGTGGCAAACTATGAGTTCTCAAGCCTGTTGCTCTTCTCCGGCGAGCTGCTTCACCCCTTCTCACTCGGACGTGGGCATGTAAGAGTTGGGCTGCTGCAAGTGGGCACAAACCCGAACCTGGAGTTTGGCCTGGACGTCCACAACAATCAGGAGGGTCTGCAGAAAGCATTGCAGAATATCCACCAGCTGAAGGGGGACACCAACACTGAGGCGGCACTCAGGGTGGCCCAGCGGCTTCTGACAGAGACGGAGGAGAAGGTGCCAAAGATCCTGCTGTGGCTGACTGATGGTGTGCAGCCTGGGGACGTGGACAAGCCGATGTCTGAGCTGAAGGCGCAGGGAGTTTCTGTGCTGGCCGTGTCTATGGTACATGGCAACTACCAGGTGTTACAACGGGCAGTGACACCACCTCTGGAGTCTCACCTCTACACTGTGGACATAGATAGCATTGACATCATCACAGAGGACCTGAGGGATGCCATCATTGGTGTGTGTGTGTGTGTGTGTGTGTGTGTGTGTGTGTTTGAAATATGAGCTTTAGCACATTAGACTATCTCTATGCCTTTCTGTCTCCTATTCCTCTTGTCTCGTCTTATCTATAGAAATCATTCGTGCAGAACGGCTGCGTGTGGTTCACTTGACTTCCCATAGTGCCGTGCTGCAGTGGCGTCCTGTTTTGGGTGCAGGCAGCGGTTACTATGAACTCCAGTATCACTCTGTGAGGAAACTGGACTCTGAGACCAGACGCATTCTCCCAGGCGACTCCAGCTGGGTAGAGCTGACCAACCTGCACCCTGATACCTCCTACACAGCTTCCCTCCACCCAGAGTCCAACCAGCAGCTGTTCAACACGCTCTCTGTGGACTTCACCACACTTCCTGGTGAGAAGATTTAAAGCATAACATACTTAATTCAGGAAAAGGAAAAGAGGGGAAGAACGTGATAGAAAACTTCATAGATGACAAGACAAGAATGGCCGTAATTGCAATTATTTTAATTAAACCATTATCTTGAGATAACAGAGCTAGTTTTCTCGTGTAAACTCAGCCACTGGCTACATCATAAAGTCCTTACCAACATGCTGTTGAGTACGCTAAAGCAATTTATGAGGTTTTTTTAGTTTGTTATCTTTTTGTCACTACAGCAGCGCTTGGGTACTGTAATATTTCTTTGTAAATACTATGAAATTCCTGTACTATTGGCTTCATGCCACAGTTTTGGACGAATGCCTGTGCTTCTTCAGGCCATCAGGATCAGGCCAACTATATATCTGCCCTCCAATGTTTGTTTTTAATGTTCCTTTTGACAGTTATTTATACTTTTTATAAAGTCCAACACCATGCTAATATTTCATCGGTTTCTACATTTTAGTCCAGGCATCCAGGTTGAGTAAAGTGCACTGAGTGAAACCAGTCTCTCCAGTGCTTCCAGGTCTTTGTACAGCCTCCTGCTTTGAAGCAATGTCGATCTTATTTGGTGACTTTGGGTTTTTTTTTACAACTGAAACTGAACTTGTTTTTATAAAGAGAGTAAAGTCCATTGAGTACTGGTACTGAATTCCAGGGACCCGTACTGGTATCATATGGGTTCAGTTGTCACAGTACCCAGCCCTGTTGACTTTTCATTATTCTGAAATACATTCAGCAGACTGAGTGCTTGACAAAGACAGTTGATAGTTTGTTACATAAGGGAGTTCTTTTCTTTTTGTTTCCTGTCCTTTAATTTGTAACACACACAACCCCTGATCTGTTCAACAGTTGCAGCACAGCGGGCTGTTCAGGACCACTATGATTATCTATAATTGACCTTTAATTGCTGCTGGCCTTCATTCTCCTCAGATATTTTAAGCCCGGCCGTGGTGTCCGTGTCAGACTCTGGGCCTCATCAGATCCGTGTGAGCTGGGGTCCTCTGCAGCCGGCTCGAGTTCAGAGATTCACGGTGGAGTATGGAGCAATCCCAAGCGGACACGTCCGCACCGTCACGTTGCACAACAAGCAGAACTCCACCTTACTGACCGGTCTGGAGCCAGGCACTCAGTACCTGGTCACAGTCAGCGCTCTGCATGTGAATGGAAAAGAAAGAGCCATGTCTGTGAGGGCGTGCACTCAAGAGGGTGCGTTTTGTTTGAGTTTGTCCTTTAGTCATTCCCCCTTCACGATAATTGAATTGTCTTTGGTTATAAACATTTGATTTGTTCTGTTTTATTTCTCTCTGACCTTTTGTGAATCATCAATCTTTAAATCTTCTCTCCATGTCTTTCTCCACGCAGCAGCTCTGCCCGCCCTGGCCGACCTTCAGTTGACCCCGGTGCAGCGTCAGGAGGTGCAGGTGGCGTGGCAGGCCCGTCAGGAAGGCCTGAAAGGCTACTGGCTGAGCTGGGAGAGAGAAGGTTCACTCAGCTCCTCCTGGAAGCCCTCCACCTCCTCGGTCTACCTGCCTCCTACCTCTCGTTCAACCTGGCTAACACACCTTGCGCCAGGCAGTCGCGCGTGTGTGTCCCCCGTCTACAGCTCTGGCCGAGGAGATGGGATATGCTGCACTGCAGAGAGAGACACAGGTTGGCTGAGCTGAATATTTCTTTCTCAGTTTTATTACTTATTTTTACGTAGCAGGTTTGGTTCATTAGAGGAAGTGTAATTTCCTGTTTCCCTGTCTCCTCTCTCTGATAGATGCCAACCAGTGGGGTTAACAACCAAACCAATCAAGCAGCTGGAGCAAAACAATTAGTGAAATCGAGCATTTGAGGTGTTGAGTGCACTAGATACTCTGTGTAGGACTAAATATTAATTCTCAATTGTTAAATGACAGAAAAGGCTCTATCACATAACCCCAGCCCTCTGTCCTCACAATGGTTCAACAAATCTGGCATAATTATAATTTATTTGTCCTGAAAATGAAAATATGGACCAAATTTGCAGGAAAGCCAGCCTCTACAGCCTCTCGGATGTGTTCAAACATATCAGAGTTAGTCAGCGTGTGCAGGTAAAGCTTGTGCAAGGAACCATTGTTATTGACAATCTTTATTTATTATTGTCTGTTATCATAACAGCGTCAGCTGTCTCTTAAATTGTACTGTTACATAATTACAGGTGTATTTACTAGAACATGTATGAAAACATTCTCTTCTCATGTGCACATATTTAAAGATCTTAACATGTTAAGAGATGTCCTGCTCTGTATTCCCCTGATGTCAGATCAAAATCCAAATTTCTGACATCACCTTTCACTAGTTTTGAATCTTCATATCTGTAAATCACATATTTTCTGGCTTAATGCTTTGCTCATCTGAGAAGTGAAATAGGATGAGATAAGCTTGAGAACACTACAGATAAGTCTTTGAGGTACAATAAACCACACAACATCTCCATTATGAATTGTAGGGGTGCAAGTAGAAATATTTAAGTGTTCTGATGAACTGTGACCTGAGAAGCTAAACTACAGTAGCCAGATTGCATTTCTTTTTCACTTCATGATTTATTTAAATGGCTATGAGCAGCTACTGCTCAGAAGGTAGAGTGGTTTGATCCCCACCTTCTATTGTCCACATGTCCAAGTGTCCTTTGGGCGAGACACTGAACCCCAGTTTGCTTCAAAGCCATAAGCCAGTGAAATAATTGCTGGTCCCAGGCCTGGATAAATTGGCAAGGTTGCCAGGAAGGGTATCTACCATAAAAACCTAATGCCAGGTTAAATATGGTGATCTTACACGAAGGGTTTGCCAGCAGTATGGAAAGAGATGACCCACCGTGGTGCAGCTGTAGAGGTTAGAGGAAGAATATTCATTTAGAGGCTGAAGTGATGAGATGTGATCATCAGTCATCATCATGAGCATCAATTACTTCTACCTTTCAGAGCCTAGCATTAATCTGAAGCCGCAGAAACTTTGAATATCAAGTTAGAGGACCATGACCTTGCCTGTTAATGTTTTTTTAGATTAACATGATGTTTGACGCTGATTCATCATTTAAAATTTTCTTTTTACAGGAAGTGTGTATATTTAAGAAAATTATCCAAATGCATTAATATAACAGAGTTGCGTTACACAGCGGTGTAAGTACAAAGTTATTTTTTCCAAAATCCATTTTCTGGCTGCAGGCAGCAACTCATAGTTGAGCTAACTGGCCAACCAACAACAATGCAGTATCATTTTTATCTATCTATAATGACCAAAGCTCTACTTTTTATGTAACAGTTGTGGCCTTTTCTGGATTATTCATAATACTGAAAGTATCAAACTTTTTGTTTTGTATTTATGTGCTACTGAATTTATTGCCAGGCTTATCTAGTACAATGTTTCTCTGGACGAATGAAAGGACAACAGAAAGAAGATTTCTATAAAAGATGTTTGAAAAGTGTCTATAAGAATCTGTTTCTTTTTTTTACATTTGTAAAAAAGCATTGAAGACGTGTCCTGCTCTCTGGTATTCATTTATTTGGTTGTTCGCGGGGCCATCTAGTGGTTGCTGGCTGTAGTCAGCTATTGCAAACTAAGAAAATGGTAAACTTGATGCCATATTTTCACGAGACATAAGAGACAAAGATCATGCACCATTAAATTTTATTACTTCAAAACACCCAAATCCAGTAATGAAGCATTCTGCCAATAGAAAGGGGGATAATGCTGTTAAATGGAACATTAAAACGCTATATTACTGGCTCAGATAGAACATAAAGGAAAGGACTGAGAGGTAGTAGTCAGTTGAAGATCTATTATGTTTTATAAAATCTTAAAATTGCTGGCAGTTACTGTGAATAAAAGGACCCACTGATGCCTTCTTGTTGTATAAATATTTGTAACATCATTGGTGTGTTTATGAACATACATACAAACACAACACATCCAAGCATCACTTCAGTGGCAGATGTTACTGAACTTCATACCCAACCCTGTTTATTTTTAAAACCTTTATCTTTGTTAAATATCCCCTGTGGGAACTCCCTACTTGTCACGATCTTCGAACCAGTTTGTGATAAATGGAGGCTTGCAAATGACCCCTCATCAGACTTTGATAAGGGTATATCTAGTCTACTGTGAAAAACAGCAGTTTGTTTTTTGTCATGTTGGTGACCAAGTTGATCTGTGTCCATAGTGGTTTGCGAATGGACAGGATATCACAACTTGGTTTTCTTTTACGAAGGGATTTAAAGGTAAACTGGCAATACACAACTTTTTTGCTTTAACTTTTTCATTCTGAAAAATACTGATTGCACAGTGTGATGTGCCGTGGAAAAATGACACCATCTCCATATAGATTTGTTCCCTGTTAACAACTGTTAACAGCTAACACTGTCTTGCAGCAGCGGAACCAACAGTAACACCACAGGGAAACAAGGAGTGGGGAATTTTAAAAGTTGCTTATTTCTGCTTTCAGTTAAGGAAACTTTACGTTATGTTGTATTATCTTTTGCAGTGTTTATTATTGGTATCCACATCAGGGCCTTGTGACATAAAGTCAACATTAACGTGCTATCGTTGATATTTGTTTTGTCCATGAGCTCAATCAAGAACACATGCACACAAACAAAAAGGCTTCCAGTTCCCAGAGGAGGATGGCCTCAAGAATGAAGTTGCAAAAGAAGCACATTTCATTCAGGGAAGCTGATTAATCTCCTGTGTTCCATTAACCTGCGCCTCAAGCTCCCCAGGGTATAAAACACAGGTGTTTTCTGACAGGGATTGTTTCACCAGATCGCAGCAGAAAGAGACCTCAAGAAGGAGTGTCTTAAGTTAGCTGGTTGCTCCTGCAAAGACCTGCGAGATGATTAGGCTGGTTATGTTGGCAGCATGCTGAAGGATGAAAACTGAATTATAATTACCTCACAAACTGAAGATGGAGTGTGCTCTAAGACTTTTTATCAGTTGGTAAAACTGCTTTATCAACAAGGTTTTTTAGAGAATGGCTGCAATGGACGGCCTGATGGAGGGGGAGATGGACACAGAACTTGTGGGGATGGGACTTCGTGTCTCTGTGTCCCCCGCACAAATATCCTTTTACATTATCCTGGTTTTATTTGGCATCATTGGTAATGCCACCGTGGTCGGGGTGGTCGGTAAGAGTGTATTAAATGACGGTGGTGGGGGGCGAAACTCGGACATCATTATCATCAACATGGCACTATCTAACCTGCTGGTGTCTTTGGTGAGGAACATGCTGCTGGTCATCTCAGACACGGGACTGGAGGTATGTGCTCTTAAAGATCAATCACTCATCCTTCAGTCGGTTCAAAGGGTTGATTTTACTTTTTTGCACCACCTGTCTTACCGGTTGTCTATCCCAAAGTGTATATTGGTGACAAGAGACATCTTTAGGAGTATCTTTAGGAGATAAGGGAAAGTACAAAAGATCTTAGTCAGGGAACGTTCCAAATTCGTGAATATGCAAGCATCTCCTTCTTTTCCAGCTGTACTCCTCCAAAGAATGGTGTCAGATCCTCATGGGTGTCTGGGTGTGGCTGCGATCGGTCAACGTGTGGTCGACGTTCTTCCTCAGTGCGTTCCACCTCCAGACACTGAGGCGTGTGGCCCCAAGTGTCGGGAACCTTCACGGGCAGCGGGGCGCTCCCAAGACCCTGCTGCTGGGTCTGGGCCTCATCTGGCTTCTCAACTTTATTTACTCCATTCCTGCTCATATCTTTTCCATTAATGGGAACATGAACAGCACAGAGGTGAGAGTCCTCCACAGCATCAAGCTGCATTAGCTTAAAGGTCCAATTTGTAAAACATCTGATTGAGTCTCATCCCCAGCTTGTCGAATGCTGATGCTTTGGGTTGGTGTATGGCTCGACCTACGAACCCAAAGTGTCATTATCTGATAACCTGGGAAACCCAAAAGAATCGGTATTTGACGTGTTGGGAATGAGACTCTACATTCTTCAAATTTGAGCTTTGAATTAAATGTATGAATTGAATTATGTTCATTTTAGTACGATCAAAAAAATAGTGCAGACTGGAAGTTAGATTTGACAACTCGAGCAATTCTAAGGAGTTTGCTTACTGAATATCTTACAAAGGAAAAATAAATGGAAACCAATGTGTGTCTGTAACAGTAAGGAAATACAACCAAAAATCTAAATCTGTGTAGCAGGCTTTCAGAAAACCAAAACACCAAAACATTTTACTTTTGTATTTAAGGAGTGAAAATTTGACTGTTTTGTGATGAGGACATTTTTTTTCTTTTTTTAAGTGAGCTTAGTTCAAAGAGATCAACAAGAAGTAGCCGTCCCTTTTTCTCAGGAGAGAATACATTTCACTAAAATGCAGACTAAAGCCCTATTCACAAGGTACTAGTATTGCCAGGGGAATTCTTCTGATTTAGACATTACCGCCCCACATTTACAGTATGTCTCACACAGACTCCATGTAACATCAGCTTTCAAAGGTAAAGAATAGTCAGTAGTCAAAAAAGCGTTCTGGCCTCCATGATGCAAAATCTGACCGGACATCAACAGGACATCCTTGTATTTTTGGCATGCTGCATTTGGGACATACTGAAACGTTTTCTGGCACATTAAATAGTACGGTGGTATGTGTATTGGAGTGCATTTCATATGTTCTTTCCACCCTCTTTCCTCCATCTTCTGATCCCACTCCTCTGTCTCTCCCCTCCTCTCTCAGACCCTGATGCTGGTGAGCAGCACAACACGCCCCCTGCTGGGCTGTGTCTGGAACTTTCCCTCCATTTACAGTGGCCTGGCCTATGCTACAACATCTATGGTGATCCATGAAACCATTCCCATTATCCTCATGGCCTTAACCAACCTGGCCTCCCTCTACATGCTCTACACCCATGGTAGGATGCGGAATTCAGTGCAGGATGCACCTGTCATAAAACGGGTGCCTGCTGAGAGACGCGCTGCCAAGGTGAGGAAGAGGAGGGTGATTGAAGCATTGTGGTTGTATAGAGTTACAGACTGAAGGCATATTCATCATGTAGATGAGAAGTGGATGGGTGGGTAAAAATGTTTGATGAGCAGCAGACCTGAGAATTCACTTATGGAACTGACAAACATGGCTGTCATTTGTTTTTGTTTTTCAGAATCAAGGTGAACATATTTCATCAAGATTTAGAGTTTCCCCTCCCTATTTCTTTGCTTCATGTGTTTCTCCAGGTGATTCTCGCTCTCATAATGCTCTTCATTGCATCCTGGGGAACCAGCATTATCTCCGTCAACTATTTCAACTACAACCGTGGCTCCTCAGCTGAGTTTCTTCTGGTCATTGCTCGTTTTGCCAACATCATCTTCATTGCCATGTCACCTGCTGTTCTGGCTGTTGGGCACCGGCGGCTGCGTGGTTTCATCAAGTCTATGCTCAGTCACTGATGGATGCCAGTGCTGACAGTAAACAATACTGCTGAATCATAAACTAGTGTTTGCATCGACTGATTCTAGATATGAGCAAATTATGTCTTTTTCTTTCGCTGGAGTCAGACTGATGGACTCAATGAAAAGGAAAGGGGCTAAAAAAGTAATTACGCTTACATGGATATATGAAACAAAGGATTCAATTCTTTATGTAGACAGGGCAGATAGATGGTGTGATGTCTTTGTTTTACAGTCTAAAAACCTTTGCTTGCCAATAAATTATTGTTATCCTTTGGAACAGCGAATTATAATGGGTTATTACAAGTTACTACTGACCATGACGACTTCTGATTAAGCATTCATCTTTTGTCTTCCTATATGTAACGTACAAATAACATTTCAACTGAATCTCAAGAAATCTGAAATATTTTGGTTTATAGATCTGTTTATAGATCCTTGTCAGGGATAGACCAATAATCATTCTGTCAGATTAATCATCATTATTCAGATTATCGGGATCAGTGAATTTTCTGTCAGACTGCCTATAAAAGAACTCATCTAAAAATGTGCTACATCTGGCTATGATGCAACACCCTCTAACATAATGTCCACAACACTATCTGATTGGTTACACGTCACAAAAACAAAGAGTCATATCAGCCTAGCCCTATAAGAAAGCTTGGTGATATAACACAGGAGTGTTATGAGCCCCTAGAAAGTTTTTAATGGCCGATTGTAAACAGCCTATTGTGACTTTCTACATGAAATCAAGAGAAACATAAGTAACCGAGTCCAAAGTATACTGGAGCACACGGATCAGGACCAACAAACTTTAATTTACTGACAAACCTGTCTTCATCAGAGTGGAAATTGTACATACTATGGGCTTGTACAACTAAAGTCGATTTGACTGACAGCACAGACAAAAGAAAAATCAAGGGATTATTAGTATACATCTCAGCTCAGCTCTGCGATGATTTCTGACTCCGCCAACACACTGTGTCTCAGTTTGACTTGCATTAAACATTTCAAAATAAACGTAATAATACTTGACAACAGTTCTGTCCAGAGGAAATGGAGTGCAAGCCTCTCCCTTCAAATGTTAAGATATTTAACAGTACTTGATTTTCAACGCAGTCACACTTTCCTTCCATCATTTCTTTGCTTTAACTTTCTCCTCCACTTTCATGACCTTTCTCTCGACAACAAAAATGGATTGCTTTCCCTTCTGTCCTTCAGTGTCTGGAGATTCGCCCCCCTCTCCAGTGTCCTCACTGTGACTTTTAAAATATTTAGACCACCCCAGTATCATGCTGGTGATTCTCCTCCTCAGCTTGCTGTGTCCCAGGGCAACCACCATGGGACTGAATCCTACAAACAGCGAGGCGGAGAAGTGGGCCACGGTCAGCAGCCCTTCAGCGTGGTGTCCTCCGTCGTGGTTGTAATACGTCACCGCGGCGACCTGCAGCGCCCAGCAGACCACGAAGAGTGACACGAGCGACATGATCACATTGGCTGCTTTACGCTCAGTGGACACATGTTTGTCCAGCTCCCCGTGGGTCCCTCCCGACTCTCCCCCCGCGGTCACAGCTCGGATGTGTTTCGCCAGAGCGTGGAGCGTGGCCAGGTTGGTGCCAACCATCAGCACCAGTGGCAGCACCTCATTAAAGGCCAGCGAGGTGGAGGCGAAGGCCGCGCCCTGCTCGTTGGAGGGGAACTCCCAGATACAGCCTAGCAGAGGCCTTGTGGTGCAGCTGATCACCATCAGCTCCACGGTGGCGTTGCCGTGGACATGAGTGGAATAAACCAGAGCTGGGATCGAAAAGACCAGGTTCCCCCCCCACACCAGCCCCAGGACGATCCAAACCCGCCGCCTCTCCCTCTGCTGCGCAAGGGGTCCAAAGCTCACATGCTGACGCCTCAGGGTGGTGCAGTGGAACATGCTGAGTGCCAGAGTCACCCAACAACCCACCGCCCGCCACCACACCCACAGCAGCATGAAGACTCGACACCAGCCCGGAGACAGGGACACATCCAGGCCCAGGTCCGACACAAAGATGGGCACCGTGCGGAAAAGTGAGGTCAGCAGGTTGGCCAGCGACAGGTGCACCAGGATCGTGTCAGAGGGGGGGAGTCTCCGAGAGGGACCCTCAACAGCTGACTGAAACACCTGAGAGTAGAAACAAGGAAGACTGAGAACAAACCCTCGCCTGAAACATTCAGCTCAGTGAACTCAACAATATATTCTCCATAATCTATTCTCACCACATGGATGACCGAGATGTTTCCCAGGATTCCAGAGAAGACCAAGAGCCCAAATAAGATAGCATCTACAGTGAGGACCTCTGACATGGCCTTATCCTCTGCATGGCGACATACTCTGCTTATTCTTTGACACAGATCACATGCACCACTACTACCTCTGCCTCTGATCCGCATGCTGTTTTATATACGCATTAACAGACAAACAAATCTCTCTCACACAGATGGTTTCATTTTTGCTGACCAGGCTCATGGTCGGTTTGATCTAATATGTTGATGCAGTGACAGGCAGGCATTTTCCACGTTTTTCCTTCTGCATCACAGCCCAACTGCAGAGCTGTCTGCTGACCTGATGGATCATGTCTGCAGGTGTGGGCCGCTGCTGTTTGTTCACCTCATAAAAGCCTGTGTCCATTCCATCATTCCCGCTAATCACTGGGTGACTCTGCTGTGAGACACGAGCGACCTGCTTGTTGAGGTTTTAGTAGTAACTCTAAATGTCTCATAGGTCAGCTACATATAAATAGCCAGTATCAGACCATCAGGTGTACCTTTAACCTCAGATCACATCTAACCAATTATCTATGCGACCTCTAAGGGACAGGTGGAGCCAAGTCATTCCGACTGATGCAGCGTTTTTCTCTGATTAGTGGTACATGGTACTAATTGTTTACAGGGTTGCCAAGTTTCTCTCCTGGGGCGAGGCGATGGTTGCTTAGAATAATCTCAAACAAGCACGTTATAACAAGTTATGGATTGTGCAGAACAATGATGCTAAGTGATTATAAAAAAACTTTCTCATTGTGCTCGAGAGAATTTGTTATCATGAATTTTCTCTTCACATAAGAAACCATCATGTCCCAGAAAATTAAAAACCCACAAACAAAGGACATGAACACAATAAACCGAACGACATGTGCAGGGATTGGGTGATGTCATTACATTGCTTTAATGGGATCCTAACCCCTTCTTGTAAAACAACACAGTCAGCAGCATCAACTTTGTGTCTTTCAATAGCATTTCTTGGTTTTGTCCAGAAACAGATGTAATATACAGCTCATGTATTGGATACATGAACATGAACAATCTGCGGTGGAATTTATACAAGCGCCAAACACTCTGTGGGGCGTATCTCTTCATGTAAGAGTCAGTGAATGACACGCATCCAAAAATGAGAGCAGAGAAGCATCCGATTCAACCACCAAAAGCAAATTAAACTAAAAGAGTTCATATGCCACAACTGTTCACACCAGCCTAATGAATTTAAACTGCATCTCCAACAATCAGGTTTTTGTTTTCACCCGTGTCCGTTTGTGTGTTGGTTGGTTGGTTTGTCAGCAGGATTACACAAAAACTGTTGTACATATTTCCATGAAATTCAGATGGAGGATGTGTCTCAGCTTAGAATAGACCCCATCAGCTTTTGTTTCATATCCAGATAAAGGGACGGATCTGGGTATATATTTTTTAACATTGCGAGTAGGGCGCTTTATATGTATGACATTTTTGTTTACAGATATAAATGTGTGTATCCTGATGAAAAGATCAGGCACATTCATGTGTCTGGCATCTGTGAGTTTGATTCGATGCGGCTCCTAGATGAGTTTAAAATATGCTTAAGCACTTACAGGTGGTTTTAAAGTAAAACTCTCATCAAAATGCAACTTAGGGTCTTTTTGTGAATGTAGTCGAGTCGAACGTTTAAAAGCATAAATTACGACAAAAGCGTCACAGATTGACCGTATTCTCGCCACTGTCCTGCCAGTCAAGAAGTGTCGATTTCCGAATGCAACATAACATGGAGGACAGTTAAGGTGGAACGCTCCTAAAGCTTAGTTCCATATAAATGCACGGATAATTCGTTGTTTTGTCGTTAGCGAAAAACAATATTGACCTTGAAGTTGAAAAAGGAGCCTCATATAAGAAACAATACTAAAACCAAAACCCGGAAAAGAGATCTTGCCTGGATAGTTGTTGCTGGAAGACAGTAGGTCCACCTTAACTGTCCTCCAGGTTACCTCACATTCGGAGATCGATACTTCTCGACTGGCGGGACGACGGCAAGCGGAACAAGCAGCTGCTAACGTGAGTTGGTCAAAAACCTTCTTTTTAGTAACTCTGTGTACACAAACAATGCTTGTGTTCATGTGTAGAGACCCTGGTGATACTACGAGCAAAGTTTCATGTTGTGTCGAGTCTTCTTAACGATTTTGATGATGCCCCTAGCACTCCATTGAAAATGATTTTGACCCGAAAACGAAAATACGGTTAAACCTAAAAATGGGGCCAAGCTCAACCAGACGCAGAGACGGGCGGGTCGTTCCCAAAGATGGAACCTCTGGTGACGTCACCCATGGTTTTGTGGACTACCGTTTCCAAGCTTCGAGTCTGGCGTTACGGCCGTCATCATATTTAGATATTTCTCATTAGCTTACCGACAGTCAGACTTATTTTTGCAACCAGCACAGTCGCCCCCTGCTGGCCATCGGAGAAACTTCTGCATCGGCTTCATTTTTTCAGACCTTCAAGCTCTGTCTGTACTTTATAAAGTCGATCCTGGAGGATATAGTTGCACCAAACTTTTGTGTCCATCAAGTGATGACACACTGGCCTAAAAAAAGGCTTTACCATACACAGTCATCGCTAACCGTCAACTAACCCCTCAAAATGAAAGTAATGAGCTAAGCTTAGACGTGTGAACTGTGCAGCATGTGGCAACGAACATGAAAAGACAACGACTCCATCCAACAGGTCCTGTATCCAAAGATAATGGGTGATTAGTGTTTAACATAGTGTATAAATTTGCTATTTCTGACCTTTTATTTGTCAAAAGTGCAACTATCATTATCAGGAAAGCAATAATGAGCTCTTGTTTCTTTGAGCTCACTAGACGTCATTATTTATAACCTTGTTTTTGTGCCTCGGACCAGTCGAGGAGGTTTAGTGTTTAATGGTCCTCCTACTGCTCCATTCTTGTGAAAGTGATATATCCAAAACACCTCGAGGGAACTTCTTTCAGATCTGGCACAAACAACGACTTGAATTGGACTCGAGGATGATATTATTAGAAATTGGTCCACAAAAGGTCACTGTTCCCTCACAAAACAAGATGGCACCTAGAGGATAGACTGACGCAGGTGAAGCGCACCTTTTGGCTGACACGCTGCACCCAAAAGGTCAAAGGTCACCTTCGCTGTGACGTCATGAAGTTGCTCAGACACGCTCTTCTGTCGTTGTTCAGCACCATAACGCCACCTTGAAACTGTTTCTGATTGTGAAGGTCGTGCGTGCGGTCAGGTTGAACTGTCATGTACATACGAGGACAGTTACTGTATATACAGTATGTTTATATTTATATTATTTTTTATATTATTTCCAGTATCTCTTTATTATTGTCTCTATCTCTATTGTCTTTGAGACTAGCTCTTGTGGTGCTACTTATTTCCCTCTGTACTGATGTGTTGCCTGACAATTGTTACCAAGGGGGATCAATAAAGGATCATCTTAATCTTAATCGACACACTATTAGCCTCACAGTCTTCCGCAAGCTCACAGGTGTTGCTTGTGTTGAGCTTCAGGTGACTGATTATCCATCAGTCTTCTGTGAAAATAGTCTCTCACTGCAAACTATCACACAAAAATACACTCAGTAACTTTTATTAAACTGCTTTTAAGTCTTTACAACACATATTATGTGATTCTTGACGGACGCGGATGTAAACTACAACTTGACTGGTTAGTAGAAACATACAACTGCGAGGCGGTAATTCTAGTTCAGCGTTTATCTTGACATCCGGGTTATTTATAACTTACAACCAGTGTTCTTATTATAGTACATAATGGAGCATTAACACTTTCCTGTGGAGTGTAAATAATCTGTCTCGACGTACAATAAACTCTGCTAATACCTTTTAATCTTCAAAAGTTTCGGACAAGTATTTATCGTGAAACCCGATCCATGTTTTACAGACTATTTTGGCTTCATCAGTATGTCCCACGCTGCACGAGTCCTCCCGTGACTCTGGAGGAATGTGTGGTGGGGAGGAGGACTGACAGATTGCCAGGCGGATTGATTTGTAATTGACAGTGGTGGCAGAATTTGTGCTATTGACGAGGCCTCAGTTAAGCTATGCAGTGACAAAAAAAAAGTGCTCTTTTGGCAGGTTTACAGGCCAGCTGACGCCCAGCGATCCCCTCCAGACCATCTTCCAGCTGCTGTCTGGGAGAGTCCCCGCTGTAGCCACGGTAAAACAACCAGAACATAAACCCAACTTTAATACAGAAAGAGTTCTGATAGTTGTGTTCTCTTCCCAGTGCTGTGGAAGTGAAAAATGGGGTGACTGGAGGCCACATCTGGCTGTAATGCTCTCCAATGAGACGGGAGATCCCGTCGTCCAGCAGAGGGCCATCGTCACCACGGGAGACACTCTCGGTACGAGCGCATTCGCCGACTGATTGACGGTTTGTCTTGTTGTTTCTACGTGCTGATTTTTTTTCTGTTGTGCAGCTTCCAAAGGCCTCTTGCACGCCGCCCATGTGTGCTACCTGACAGCCAGCGCTCCCTTCGGGGTGTTCACGCGGAAGGCAGACAGGCTGGTGCTTCTCGGCAGCAGCCACAGGTGAGCTGCGAGTGCTTCCTCACGCCAGTTACCTGTTTAATTGTCGTGCATGCAGTCAGATCTTTGCTGGAGACACAAGGCAAGAGGTAAATGTCTTTCAATGCTCCTTAATTTTAGGCAATCCTTCAAATGCTTTGCCACAAATCCTGCCATCCAGTGCACCGAGTTGTACGAGTACTGCCAGACACTTGGGGGCAAAGGCTTTTCGATACCGTCCTTTCAGGTAGCTCCCATTCACACCGGATCGTTTTTTTATTCATCTCATTTGCAGTCACGTTTGATTACATCTGATGAATGTTGCACTCAGGTGTATAAGTTCCTGTATGCCAGTCGACTGCTGGACTGTGGGCTCGCGTCTCAGGCCTTTCATTACTGTGAGGTGGTGGGACAGGCGGTCCTCAGACAGAGGGAGCCTTTCTTTGTGCTCACTGGAGAGGTTATTAAGGTCTGTTCATTTACACACATACGTGGTACAGTGCTTTGGTGTGTATAGGTTCTAGGTTGACGTATGTGCACTTTCTCCTGCAGCTGTCAGACAGGCTGAGACACTCCGAGGGTCAGTTCAGTGAAGGAGGGGTGAGCGGAACCGGGCAGGAGCCCGACTGGCTGAAACAGCTCCGTGCGAGGTACCATAGTTTACAGGTGAGCCGGGCCAGCTGCTGCGGGGCCGTCATTTCAGAACGATGTGTAGTCTTCATGAAAAATAGGAAGATGAAATATAGCTGATCAGAAATTCAACGTTCTTCAACACTCGACATTGACGTAGTTAGTTTATGTCGGACAAATTGTCACAGACCTGGGATCTGTATACACGACAGTGATATCTGTTGGGGGGCGCCAGATTTCACAAAATGTTGCTTTAAACCACCCACAACTGATTGTAATCTAGGATCTGCATCAGATAGTATTCACTCAAAGATATCAGCTACCTAAATAAGCCCTATCGCTAGACTCTTGTTCGTCTAATAATATATATTTCTAATGTGTTACTTTACCCAGGCGGGGAGTTACGACTGTACTGAAACATGCCGGCCACCTCCTGAAGGAAATGCCCACGAGGATGAAAAAGTGTGCTCAGGTAAACTCTTATCAGCTCATGGACTAAGATGGCGCCGATGTGTAAGGCACGCCGTCTATCAGCTCTGTCTAGTTTGCTGTTTGCTGTCTTTTTACTTTTCTGTATGTGCTGCCAGGATGTCTCTGCCATACTCGTATATGATCGTCAAACACTTTTTAATATCCG
>OMLP01044659.1:33778-59929 GCA_900302685.1 Spondyliosoma cantharus
ATTTCTAACTCAAGCATGTGTTACTTTACCCAGACGGGGAGTTACGACTGTACTGAAACATACCGGCCACCTCCTGAAGGAAATGCCCATGAGGATGGAAAAGTGTGCTCAGGTAAACTCTTATCAGCTCATTACCTCAAATAATTCCACGTGAGGCTTACAGAGGAGTTTCTTCCGCTTCTGCCGTCAGACTCAACACAAAAGTAGGTCCCATTTTTCATGAGACAAGAAACAGATCTAAAGATTTCCTCTCCACAAAAAGAAAAACAACTTCTTTCACATTATGAACACAATTTTGTTGCAATCCATTTGACAAGATTAGTGCACAGGTGTGCTTTGGACTGGTCACCATGAAAGGCAGGTGTCACAAGGTGTCACAGTACATCCAATTGGCCTCGCAGCCACAGGTCACATGTAGCCACGTCAGCTCGCAACCTCCATCTTCAGCTTCTTCGCCTGCAAGAGAGAAGCACGAAGCAAAGGCCTTCTATTGTGACCAGTTCGAGACACACCTGTGCACTGATCATGCCGTTTAATGAGCATCTTGATACGTCACACCTGTCAGGCGGATGGATTATGTTGACGAAAGAGAAGTGCTCACTGACGTGGATTTCAACAAATTAGTTTAAGATAATTTACTTCGACTCGTGAAAAATAGGAGCGAAAACAAAAATGTTGCGTTTATTTTTTCGTGGAGTGTAAATCTGCTGGTAAATACTCTTAAAGATGCGTAAGAACGTTGCTGTCTTTTTTTATTTTCCTGCAGAATCAGACTTGGACGATCCAAGCCGTGACATCCAGAGTCCAGAGCCTGAGCTCCTTTATTACAGAGGCAGCGAGGATCAGGAGAGCTTTGAGCAACGAGCTGACGGAAACACAGAGGAAATGACAGCAACGTCATGGGACGCTAGCGGAGCTCAGAGCTGGTACAAAATGTTCAGAAGCTTGCCTCATTCAATTCGGCCACATAGATGAGAACTCCTCGCCCGCTGCACATGTGATACTCGGTCTGAATGAACGCTGTTATGTCACTGATCCCTCCTTGTTCTCCCCGTCCAGGCCACACGCCAATTATGCGCTGCCTGTACCGATGGTTTATGCTCCCTCAGCAGCCACAGTGGCTGCGGGCCAGGACTTCAGTTATCATAACACAGATAGCGCTGAAGTCAGAGCAGCCCCGCCTCATTGTCCTCAGACTGATCTACCACCAGCAGCAGAGGGTAAGAAGAAGAAGCCCTAACGTCAGACAGCACGCACGTCTCTGTTCTGATGATTATTATGGGCTCTGGGGAGACGGCGCTTGTGTGATACTCTGATTTTATTGCTCTCACAGGGGTTGACTTGTTCTCTGGAGCAGGTCCAGTAAGTAATCTGTCTAATATTATGTACTGATATACTGAAAAACATAACGTAATATATTTAAAACACATTGTGTATATATAGAGTCCCAAAAACGTGAACTCTGATCGCGAATCAGTATTTTGAACGGGGTTTGGTTAGATGCCTGAAATAAGGTCTTTGGTTACCACAAGCTTCAGACATAAACACGCTTTGTTTTATGATATAAAGTATGTTTAGGCCTCCGTGTTTTTAAATAAGACGGTTGCTAAGAAGTGGCTAAATGAGACTACAGAGGTCATCAGGGACATTAAACATCTGATAACATACTGGATAGATAACAAACTCTAACTACAGTAGGTTAGACAATGTGCTTGGAAAATATATGAAAAATGTCAATCTTTTAAAGAGAAATGTGTCGTCGTTGTATTTAATAATGCATTACAGGGGAAAAATATTGGCTTGTAACTGAAAACAGGAATAATGTGAATAAATATACTCGATCTACAGATGTAGAACGTTTTTCTTGCATAAGTGAACCTTTTAGTAGCGTTGGTGAATGTGTCTTTGTCTGCAAATGCTTTTTAAAGACGGGGGGTCAGATGCTGGAAGTCGGCATCAGTCAGCAGTGGCAAAGCCAGCACAGCACCCCACCGGGTCCAGAGGCCTCCGAGCAGAACAACGGGCCTCCTCAACAGGTGGGTGGGAGCCTCTGTCGTCGACAACATATTAAACCACATCGCACGAGTCGTTTTGACACGTGTGCATTTCCTGTGTGTTTCATGCAGAGCGCAAAGGCCGGATGGTTCAGCGGTTGGTTCAAATCAAAACCCAAAGATGTTCAAAAGGAGAGTCCGGAGCGGGGAAGCGCGGCTCAGACAGTAAGAGTAGAGACTGAATATCCTCCAGTATTCATGTGTTTTCAATTTGGTTGATGTAAGATATGTGTTTTTGTATGTTTTCTCAGAAGCTACCACCACCAACTAGTTTCTCTCCTCCTCCTCCTCCCCTGCCTGGCGTCGCCCCTCCTGGCACGTTCCCATCACAGCCGCCCTCTGCAGGGATTAATCCATTTTCAAGGAAAGCAGGTGAATTACCATGTTCAGAGTGTGAATTACACAATGGCAGTTCGGGGAGATCAACCTTTCGGGGCAGACGGCTCAGCGAACTGAAGTCTTAACAATCCTTACAGTATCTTGCTTGTTCAACATAATATCTAAAGTCTGGATGAAGTTAAATCCATTACACCAGCTCACAGGGAAAGTACCACACCAACAAAGTGTTGTAGATCAAAACTGCCAGCAAGACCATGAACTCTACAATCACACAGACCCACACAAAGCACAAAGGACCAAATAATCTATCAACATGCCAAAGAGGTAGACAGATATGATGCCACCATACAGCATCCAGGCCTGACTTGCATTCAAGGCATAGAACAATAAATCAACAGTCTACATTGTAAGACAGGCTCAAAAGCCCAAGCATTAATTCAGAAGTGAGAACCATATGGATCCTGTATGGACTTTCTATTAGAGACTATTTTCAGGGCAATAGAACTGCTGTTGTTTGTGTGGTCTATGCCTTTAAGTAGTAGCTAGGCTAATGTTTCAGCCGTCAGTCTTACCTTTAAAAAAAAAAAAGACCAGAGAGGTTTGGTTTGACTCTCCTTGGCTTTCCTCCTTGGCTTTTCACCCATGATATTGAAAGCTCATCATCCTCGTGTCTGTCCTCGTGGCTGCTGACCTCCTTCTGATTCCTTAAAACAACAACAAGTACATACATGTAAAAAAAACAAACAAAAACCTCACCATCAGCCATCCTGTCCTGCTCAGTGTTCAGCCTGCGTGACAACCAAACAAAACATTGGTTGCATTATCATCTCTAAGCCCGTTTTCAATGCTCACTCTTTTTTTAGCACTGATAAAGTGCCTGATATCTCCCACCATCAGGCTCCATACAAGGTCCAGAAATACTCTGGATGGACTCGCATAGTAACTCTTATGTGACTGAAACAGCTGAGTTGAGCTGCAGCTAGCTTACCAGAGGACATTAAGCCCAGTTAACCATCAGCCACACATATGCTACTTGACAAAGAAGTCAGTGTGGACGTTTTGTCAGTTTGTCAGAAGTCAGTTTTGTCACGTTTCAGACATCTATAAGTTCTTTACAGTTCCTCCAAAGAGACATTTCCCTTCACATGGTTTCCTATAAATAACTGTTTGAGGCCCAAATGGGTCAAAGGCAAAGAAGAATCTGAAAAATGGAATCAAACTTATGTAGCAGAACTTTGTTTTTCTTCTTTTCTACCCGATCTATCATCTCAGGACCCCTTAGCAAACATGAGATGACATTTGCGTAGCCAGATAGCTACTTTACATTGTCCTACAGCGTTTTGCACAATGCACTAGAATCCAGGCCAGCAGCTGATGGGAGTGACACAGGCAGGTCAGTGATTCACCTAATGAAAGGTTAAGAAATGGTGCGGTCCACTTTAGGGTTGTCTGAAATCGTATTAAAAGCCTCTTCTAGGCATAGTATATGGAAAATATATGGTAATGTTTGCAATTACAGGTAAGAAGAATAAACGTTTCAACCCCCTCCAACTTCCGGTTTCAACCTCTTTTGGGCGTGTCCAAGTCTTAATTCAGGGGGTCAGTCTCCCCAAATCACTCCTGTAACTCAAACCCTGGCCATGATCCACATTCTTCTAGTGTAATGTTAAATTTTGAAGGTCACCAACCCTTTTAGAGGAGCCGTGTTCTTTCTGCTTTGCTGCCGTTAACACGGTCGCTGACCAACGTGTCTGATTTCATATTTCCGCTGAAGCAAATGAGATTCAGCTTGCATTTTTTTCAGGCACTGAAATTTAAAACAGCGATAAGGCTGACACACACATGAACATTAAACTATGCAAGTAAGATTTCTATAAATATCCTTCTTTATAGGCCAGCAGCTGGGGTAGAAACCATGACCCTGTGTCACAGGTAAGTTAATCCACTTAGACATGAATATGTCTCTACCATGTTTGGGATTTTTGAAGGAGTCACTTTAATCACTTTCACATGTTACGTTGTTGTTTTTAGGACCACTGACACCACTTGAACCAAAGTGGGCACGTCATTCCACCTGCCACTACGAGTGCCTTCATGTCTAATGGGAGTTTCACCTGAGTTTGGTTGAAGACCATCGAGATCCGTACAACTCCTCACAGTCAACAATTCTTTTTTAAGGATGCCCTTTCACAACCCCAGCTCGTCGACCATCATGTTCCATATTAGGTCCAGAAATACTCTGGATGGACTGACATCGTAGCTCATATGTGACTGAAACAGCTGAGTTGTGCCTCCCTAAAGCTGACGGCAGGGAACTTACCAGTGGACACAGGAACACATTGACCCCAATATCCAGGACATCAAGTATGAGGGATTAGACCTTGCGGAAAAAGTTTTGGACAGCAACTGTGACCACTTCAAAGTGGTATTATGTGTCAACAGACTCACAGCTCTGGTCACCAGTTAATGATTATCCATTCAATATGACACAAGAGGAACAGCTAACCTTAAGTTTAATTAGCATAAAGTGCCAATAAGTACCAATAATTAAAATACATGAAAACACAGATGAGCTCTCCTAAATATAAATATAACTCTTTAATCTTCCAAGCAGGGTTCCTTGCAGGGATGTTATTGATAAATGATTAACAAGTTAACTGACATTCAGAGATGGGTGCAATACATCAAAATGCCTGCTTATCAAATATACCAAAGTAAAATACAAAATGGTGGTTTGAGAAAATGTACATTATTAAAATGAAGTTAAAGACATTCTATATCCACTGGTATCGTAACATTTAGATTTCGTTTGGCCGGTCATTGAATACCACAGACGCTATGGAGACTTTCTGTCAGCCTCAAGGAAGTTCTGGCAAATAAACCATGCGGTGACTCAGGAAGGGAAAGCAGTGCTTAGCCCCGGCTGTGTTGAGCCGGGGATTAGAACTGCTAACCCGGACTGGGGATATTTTCGGGCTGCGGAAAGGGAGTTTGCCCGTACAGTCTTGTGGACTTATTGTAGAGAACGCCTACGATGGGGCACCAGGTTCATTACTACGAGCTATCCGGTTCCTATTAAACCAGAGTGAGAGCTGTGACGGTAAACTCGGCACAAAGTCAAACATTCCCAGTGGGTGTTGGACTCCGCCAGGGATGTCCCTTGTCCCCGATCCTGTTTGTGATATTCATGGACACATGATCACAAGGTGCAGCCTTGGTAAGGACAGTGTCCGGTTTGGGATCGTCAGTTGTGTCTACGCCGATGACATGGTTCTGTTGGCTTCCTCAGTCTGTGACCTTGACGAGGGAGGTTTGCAGCAAAGTGTGAAGCAGTTCAGATGAGGGTCACCATCGCTGAGTCCGATGGTTTCTACTGAAAACAGTGGTGGTTGAGGGGTTAGACCCCTGCCCCAAGTGAAGGAGGTTAAGTATCTTAGGGTCTTGTTCACGAGAGATGGGAAGGTGGAGTGTGAGATGGACAGGTGGTTTGGTGTGGCGCCAGTAGTTCTGTAGGGGTTGCACCGGACCGTTGTGGGTAGTCACCAAAAGAATGAGACCGAGGACACAAGCAGACAAATAAGCTTCCTTAGCTCTGCCTTAGAGATAGGGTGAGGAGCTCGGACATCCGGAGGGAGCTCGAAGAAGGAACCGCTGCTCCTTTGCATTGAAGGAGCCAGCTGATGTTATTCGGGAATCTGATTAGGATGCCTCCTGGGCCCCTCCCTTTGGGGGTTTTTGAGTACAACCACCTGGGAGAAGACCCCGGTACAGACCCAGAACTTGCTGGAGGTATGTCTAATTTTTTACTATCTCATCTGGCATGGGAATGCCGTGCGATCCCCAAGGAGGAAGTGGGAAGTGTTGCTGGTGAGAATGACCCCGCCCAGCCTGCTGTCACCACTAGCCGAACACGGATAAGTGGAAGAAGAGGGATGCATGGAAGTTGTTGAGTAGTGACGGATAGGACAGGGAAAGACCTCTGCCAGGCAAACAGTCAACACAACCTACAGCCGGAGCTGGCAGATTCTTGTGGGATCAAACTGTTTGTGTGCTGGTGATATTTAAAGTGCCGTCGTCTCAGAAAGGGCGTTATTAATAGTTCTATCACATAAATGTTTTTTGTGACGACAGAGCTAGTTTGGCTCCTTATATTGTTTATAAACCACACAGTAATATATACTATTTTAAGGTAATATTTTTATCACTGTGTCACCTTTTAACTACGTTCTGATGTAACTGAGATTGTTTTTTTTGTTTTTTGTTATATCTGTCTTATGGCTTCTGCTTAATGCATTATGTCAATGCTGTTTTTGTACCTCTGTACCAGCACATGCATTGTGTTAATTACCAATTCATTAGTCACATATTGAATAAATACGTCTTGCCAAGAAATGGCAGGGATTCCAAATGGGGCCACTCAGTTAATGTAGAGCAAGTGACAACACAACAGGTGCTGTCTCCTTTTACCATTAGTCTGCAGTTGCCAAGTGTATATGGGACAAACTGGCGCACACACACACACACACACACACACACACACACACACACACACACACACACACACGTACACGCACACAGACAGCCAAGACTACCAACTGCCTGCCATTAACATATCAGAGAATAAAAACATTTAGAGGGATATTTTTTATAACAGACAGTTTCAAAAAGTGAAACCTCTTTTTGAACTTCTTGTTGCATCAATATAATGTGTGTTTATTGTTTTAAATGAGTTCACGGAGAGCAAACATGAGTGAAAACTGATCTTCAGTTTTATTGCACTTCATCCTCTGAAATACAATCACACTACAGATTTGCAATGTTGTTTCCCTATAATCCACCACAGCTTGAGCTCCTACATGCTCAAGATTGAAAGACCCTGTTAATAACCTAACATGCTTGTTGAATCTACCAACAAAATAAGAGTGCTTGCAGTTCAACATTTACTGCATATGTTCAAAGTTTTCAGGGTAATTTCCCTCTTTGTAACAGGGTAAATGTACTGTCATAGTAAGTGACCTTTGCAGTTGGAGCCTCTGTGAGCTCTCTTTTGGACTGCTAACAAGTTTCTTGAAAAAGACATTCAATTTGTTTCTTTACCCAAAGTTTCTGATTGCGTATGTTACAGGATAATCACCTGATTCTCATAAATGAAACTGAACCACAGAACCTAAACTGTAAAACTACAGAAACAGCTGTAATGCCAAACACGATTCAAAATAAATAGAGTGCATCCTGAGAACGACATCACCAAACAGTGTCACGCTGGCAGAAAACTGCAAAAAAAAAAAAACTGATTAGCAAGGTTCCCTAAACCATTTCAACTCTTCTGGTCTATTAATGTGATAACTGTGTGTAAACTGTGTCAACAACTATGTCAAAACTCACTGCAACTCGCCAGACAATAGAGCAGCCTGCACCTGAGGATGAATAATCATCAGTGTTATTGTTTGTATGGTAGGTGATGATGGGTTGAAAACATTAAAGATTGTTGAATTGTAAGAATTTTAGTTTAAGACGTTCAGAAATGAACTGAAACGATCTACAGAATGTGAAGAAACTTAAGTTCTGATGACGTCAGAGATGTTTATGTATTATGATGCAGAAATATCTATAATTTCACGTGATTCCACTCTGAGCTCCCAGTTTGGATCACGAGCAGAACGGCTAATCTAGCAAACTACCTAGCGGCAGCTACAGTTAGCAACAATTAGCGATTACTCTGGTGATATGCTGCCCGCTATGTTCTTGCATTATGAATTTAAGTGATTTCAGTCATTTAAAGTGTGTTTACAGGTCTTGGGGAGTAGAACCAGAGATATCTCCTTTGCATTCCACACATTCTTCTTCCATTTCTGAACCTGGTGCCTACATGACCCACATTTAACCTGCCACTTCATCTGTCAGGACAATATAATGTCGCAGCTTCCTGCCAACATTTGTTATCGAAGCTGTCATCTCCTGTGTGATGCTAAACTTGGGCGTCTCCAAAGCCAGGATGATGAAGCAGCGGGCCGTTTGAAATGCCACTGAGTGCCATCCACACTTTAAACGAGTCAGCATGTCCTACCTTGGCCACCGTACAGAGAATGACCCAGGCGTGCGATTACATCACTGGTTGCCATGTATCATTATCAACTACCTGCATTTCCTAGGGCCTTTTTATGTGCTAACTAACTGCTTAGTATTAACTACATTTATACTTTAAATGCTCTTGTGTGCTCATAAATTTCACGCTGTTAAGCTGTCGGCTCCTGTGTCGATGCTGCTGTGAACTCTGAACCCATAACATTCAGAAGTAAGAGCCAGATCTAAAAGCATTTCAGGCACAGTCATCAAATATACATACCTCGACATTAACAAAGTGGTAACCTTTGACCTTGAATGGATCTGATTAGTCTGGAAGTGATTATTTAAAAAAATGATCCCACCGCATTTAGATTAACAGTTGCAAATCGAGTAAATTGCGCTCACACAGTTCCTGACTTGAGACAGGTCAGACACTGTCCCCGTGGTTCAGCATATGCTGCGCAAGCTTTGCGGCACACTGGAAAGACTTGTCACACTCTGCACACACGAAGATCCTCCCAGCACAGGCTTGCTCCTGGTGAAGCTGCAGTGCCGATAGGTGGGCAAAGTTCTTGCTGCAGCCTGTGCAGCTGTGGGGTTTCTCCTTATTGTGGATGTACTGGTGACGAATGAGGCGGGAAACCATGGCGAACGCCACGCCGCACTCTGTGCACTTGTGTGGCCGCTCTCCGCTGTGAATGGCCTCGTGCTCGGTCAGGTTGGACGACTTCGTGAAGCACTTGGAGCACACGGAGCAGACGAACGGGCGCACTCCTCTGTGGATCTTCTGGTGCTCCGCCATGCGACTTTCCAGAGCGAAGGCCTTCCCACAGTCAGGGCAGCAGAAAGGTCTTTCTCCCAGGTGCTTGCGCTCGTGACGCTTCAGGGAGAGGGGTTTATTGAAGGTCTTGCCACATTCCGTGCACGGGAAGGGCTTGTCATTGGTGTGGATGTTTCGCTCATGCTTTCGCAGGTCAGAGGATCGAATGAAATCCTTGCCGCACGTGTCACAGACGTAGGGCTTTTCACCAGTGTGTGTGCGGATATGCTTGCGGTAATCTGAGGACCAGATATAGGTCTTGACACAGAAGGGGCAGTGATATGGTCTTTCACCTGTGTGTAGGCGCTTGTGCTGCTGCAGCGTTCCCTGGTGAGAGTAAGCCTTGCCACATATATCACACACATGTGGCTTGAGGCCAGTATGTGTCTGTAAGTGACTCTGTAGGTTGCAGAACTTCTTGAAAGCCCAGTGGCAGCGTGTGCACTTGAAGGGACGCTGCTCCGTGTCGTCTCCACCGCGTTTTTTCATCGCGACCAGAAGTCGCGAGATCTTGTCGTCTTCGTGCTTCTTAAGCGATTTCTTCACGGGACGATTATTCGCGGTCTTCTTTTTGGTCTTGTTCCCACCTCCACCTAGATTATAATCCTCAACATTGAGCTCTTTGAGCTTTGATGCTCTCTGTTTGACTGGAGGATCACTTTTTACCTTATGGCTCTTGAGGTATTTTGAGCATTTTCTTTCCTTCTTTTGCGCAGCATCATTAAATCCATTTATTTTGTTGCTTTCAGAAATTTTAGTGCATTGTAACAACTCCGGACTGCTGCACTCTTGGTCATCATGAACTTGTGTTTCGTCTCCCGGTGAAAGCTCAGAAAACTTCTCCACAAGACACCACTTCGGTACCTGGGGGTTCAGATAAAGGATTCCAGCGTCGCTGCTCTCTGGAAGTGAGTTCACACCTACACAAATGCTGCCCAATGAAGAATCAATCTCCATTTTATGAGTGCTGATTAAGATCTGTCCATCCGGGGGAGGAGTGGTACAACGCCTCTCTTGATGTTTCTCTTCACTTCTCTTTTCAACAACTTGTCTGTCAGACATCCCTGGGGAGGTTTCATCAGCCATGGTCACTTGTGCATCGAGGCATGAAATCATCTGCATGAGTTTGAAGCTGTTCAGGGATTTCCTGATGCCGACTGAAAAGACCTGGAAAATGCAATAGACAGAGCACGTTATTACCACCATGTCTTTATCATAGCTTCCATTCCTTTCTGAATATAAATGATGATATCATACTTTGGTATAATTTCGTCACATGACCTTACAGACCACTTTACTATACTTAGCTGCTGTCACCACAATATCTTGGGTATATTCTTCACATAAGCGTGCACCTTGCACATCTAAGGTCCCAAACTTCAACAGTTTCAGCACTCAGACGACAAACTAAGTTGTCCATTTCAACTTGACAAACTGAAAACGTTATACCAAGCTACTTACCCTGTGGTCTTCTTCCAAGCAGGGGAGAGATTTATGCTATCTCCAGCACAACACTACGGGAGATGTTCAGTGAGTGGTGTTAACAGGCGGGGTTTGGCAACAGCCGTCTCTGGGTCAGCATCTATCCGGCTAGTCAGCACAGCCGTGATATCTTAACGGCCTGGCTCAGCTTACCTTTCAGTGACTTAGCTTACTGCCCGCGAGTATACAGCCACCGCTGAGTGAGTTATACAGTCAATATCACAGGCATAGAAGTCGAAACTCCTGTAAAGTTGATGAAATCACACTACAAGGAGCATTTAACTGTCAAAGAAACAGTCAGAATTTAATAATGAGGCCTTTATATGAACAAACTAGACCATTATTGAGAAGATGAAGTTATTTCTAGAAAGGTATGACAGATATTCTCACTGCCTGTCGCTGGCTCTGATTCTGACTGAGTCATAAAATTAAAATTACTCTTGATAGAGTGTTGAAGGTTAACTGAGGAGGAGTCTCACAGATTGATGATAGCATGTAGTCTCAGACTAATGCACTATCTTTTGACACGGGGCACCAAGGACTCAGACCGCTTTGGTCCACAGGAGTCAAAAAAAAAATGAATGCTCCTTGTTTTGTTTTTGCTAAATCTTAAAGCTGCAGTGCGTTCGAATTGGCCAGCTGTTGAAATTATACTCCACAACAAATAGGGGGCAGTATCTCACCAGAGTAACTGCTAACTGTATCTGTGAGTGGTCCTATCAGCTGACTTCAGCGTGCCTGGACTGGGAGCTCAGAGAAAAGGTGTAGTTCTTGTGTTGTCACCGCTTATATCAGGAGCCCTGGGCTGCCTGGGGCTAACTGGTTAGCATGCTAGTATCAGTAGATGTCTCGGTAACACGTTTGTTGTCTTTGACATTACGTCAGCTGATATTTCTTCTGATTATGTGATGATATATTAAAAAACAAGATATTTGTTGAGTTAGATATTAAGTTATATTGTATTCACATCTTTACGCTTACTTTTGGGTCACTTAGAGTAGCTGTTGAGTCTTTTTCTTCTGATACTTGTTTTTACATTTTAAACATTTTTCCAGACTGACAAAAGAAACTTCAGACGGGTGTGAAGCTCACATGGGCTTTTCCTCCTTTAAAAAAAAAAAAAATGTGTTTAAAGGTCCAATGTGCAGGATTTAGGAGGATGTATTGAATATAACATTCATATTTACATGGCCATCAGTGTATAATAACCACCTGAAAGTAAGAAGTTTTGTGGTCGCTGTCGGTTCTCACACATGTTTCGAGGGGAGGAGGGTGAGGCAAGAGGTCGGAGGTGAGTTGTAACCTGGAAACTCACCACTAGATGGTGCTAAAATCTCACACAATGAACATTTAAAATGATTGTTTTAAACAGCAAAACTGTGCAGCCGTGAGATATTTCTTCAGGTTGAATATCTAGATTAGATTAAGATTAGTTAAATATGTTTTAAATGTGTTATAACATTATGTAATATGTTCAGTGAGGGTCTAAAACATGGCTGAGTTCCAGTCCAGAGAAGTATATGATTTATTTGTTCATTGCATATTTTTTGTGAAATATTCCCTGTAAAGTTTCTTTTTAATTTATGTCTGTTTCTTTTTATCAACAAAGACACTATAGAGGAGCCGACCACTGTTTTTCCCAGACTTAGCAGATTTTACTGTGACTTCAACTAATCAATTACATCAATACTTGGTTCAATACTTACTGTGTTACATACTGTGTGGTTTGAGTCCTATAAAGTCAAAGTTATCACTCTGGTTAAAGTGATATACGAAAAGTACTCGAGTAAAACTTATTTACATATTTTTGACATGTGTACACTGTATATTCTTTGTAAACTGATTATTGACCTGGCTGATTATTAGATTTTCAGCATTCTTCTCATTAGCAGAATCCGTGCGTGTTATTTTATTCGATTGTTGATGAAACAAATGAATTTACAAATGTGCTACTGCTGCAGCATCCAATATGCAAAATAGTTACTTAAGTCTATGAAATAAATGTAGTGGAGTAAAATATTTGCTGCCAAAATGCAGCTGAGTGGAAGTTTAAAAACACTTTTAAAGTGCCTCAGTACTCCAGTAAATGTACTTAGTTGCATCCCATCACTGCTTATCTTAATGTGAGTAGGTGAGTGTGGAGCGGCGAATTATTTGTAATATCCCTCAAACTCCACACTGACCTCACTTTGTTAAATGTTGATTTAATGATATATGTATTAAATGTACAGTTTAGTCCATCACTCATTTATAGTGGTTTATATTTTGGTCTCTACAGTATTTTATTTCTTTAATTGCCAATAAAAGCAATATTTTTGCTCTAGCAGTCTCTGGCTCCCATTTATTCACCGTCTTGTGTCTTTATTTGATTTTTTTCTTTCATATTTTAAACACCCAGTCATACAAGAATCAAAACAAACAAAACAAAACTACATTATTCATATATTTATATACACGTGGCCACCCCTTTGTGTATGAACCTGCATATTTGAAAATGCGTGACATGTTTTCATTCATGTACAAAGAACCTTGTTACTTAAATGGCGTCATGTAACTGGACAGACCGACAAAAAATGTATAAAATAAAACAATAAATACTTACAGGTGTTGGTGCATCTCTATATTATTATTTATTTCCCCGAGAAATGCCTCGATCTTAAAAAAGATAAAGTGAATCTTCTGAACTTCTGACATGTTGGTGTAAAACATTAGCTGCGTATTGATATTTAAACTGTCTATTATGACGCTGCACATGCTCAAAATCAGAGTTTAATTGGCATTTATATTGAACTGCCTGCTTTATATTGTTAGGGAGACACCTCTACAGTATGTGACCACAGCATGATGCACTTCAGATCACAGGAGCTTCACTCCATTTTCCAATTTGATATTCAATTTCCTATCGTGGCCTCTCTGTGGCGCTGGTTACCTCTTGTTTGATGAACACATGCAGCACAGGTTGTGGAAAATCACCGGCTCCACAAACACACACACACAAACAAAAAAAAAAAACCCTCAGAGGTAGAAGTATCTTTGAAAACATCTCAGTGTGACCATGTGTGTTCCTAAACAATAACAGAAGGGTTTCTTTTTGGTTTAATATTTTGGAAAAGAGAAAAAAGGAAGTGAATCAGCTCCCTTTATCTGTTCCCAATGAACAAACGGCTCTTTGTCCTAAATGTTCAATCTTGAAGAACTTTATCTGTCCAGTTTTTTTTGTTTTTTTTTTTGCTTTAAAAGCTCAAAATGGGGGACTGGCTTTAATTTAGTGTGACAGAGTTTGAGAACACTGTGTTCACCTCTCGGCTTTAGATCATAAATAAGCTGCAGTTCAGCTGATTTGTCGGTAGATGGCCTGGTGTCCCCTCACTGCTGATGTTTGGTAACCATTCAAAATAATATTGGAAGCAGTGAGTGATGAGGATGGAGTTTCTGGGAATCCACTGGCGGTATATTTAATCCTCGAGACTACTACTTCTATTCATAAGAACACTGCGTACTCATCGGTATTTGTATTTCTTGCGTTTTTCTATTATTGTTTAAAAGTCATTCATTAGATCAAATCCTTCTGTGACTGTTGGCGACCGGCCGACTGGCAGAGAGGAGGCTTTTTATTTTCGTCAGACGAGACAGTGGCCGCTCTCTTTTACACTGCAGAGACAAGACAGGGTGCGTGAGAGCATCTCATGAGACTAATGTCATAATTAAATGGACATTGCTGCTCTGCAATCAGTGCTTTTTTCGCCCCAGGAGAGCAGGTTGGAAATTTGACACGTAACAATTCACCTTTACAAAGCTCTGTTTCGAAATCAGATGCACTTTGTCCGTCCACGCGTATCAAGTTTAGTCTCTGCAGAGGTTCTCATGCATGCAAAAAACAAAAGATGTACGGGTACATTTCCAAAATTAAGCTCTCAGAAACACTGAACAATATTATGAGTGAAAACTGAAAAACTGCAGAATGAACGTCTTGAAGAAAACGGCAGAATAAGCTACATAAACCGGTGGTGAAATTAAAAATGACCTCTGGAATTGTTCCCAACATTGTGAAGGGAAACCTGATTCTTTCTGATTTTTATCTGTTTTACTTACATAAGTCCGTCTTTGTGCATATGTGCTGTTGTATAGCAGTCTGACTTTTTTAAATCAAAACTTAAGTCGTGTCTAAATGGACACCTTCAGGTTCAAACCTCGCTTTAAACTCCAAACTTCAAACATGAAGTGCACTTAAATTACAAGTGATATAAAAGTTTGTCAGAGGGCGTTGAAATGTTCCCGACTATATGTTTGTTAACTGGAAGCTGTCACAACAAAACTGTGGTGGGGCGTTATGTAAGTGCCTTCGGCGGTGACGCAAGTAACAAACCCGGATGGCGAAGCTGTACTAACAACAAGCTTAAGGAGCATCACCTAGGAAGTCCCTGTTGGGATCAGAACGGCTGCGGTTTGTTGGTTTACTGGGTGTTTGTGTTCCTACGGAAAGTGTTCCCTCACGACTGCTTCGGAGAAATAAAGACAAGACACATGCGTGCGCGCTTACACCGAATGTTGTCCATTCACCGAACATATAGCTTCACATCATTACAGTGTTTATATTCATCCCGCCGGGATCATCCATGATTACCGACAGATTTGAAGAAGTTTAATTATATGCTTTGGACATGAACGAGTATGTCGCTGATGTATACATAACCGTCTGGCACGCTGCACAGAAAAAGTGCCGAGTCATTGTGGAGGTGGTTCTTGAGTTTCACGGTGGAGGAGGCCGCCCTTTAATTGAGAACATACCCCGATCTTGGAATTTTCCACAGAGAACCCTGTTTCTCCGGCTATGGAAATTGTTGGACTTGCTCCGCTATGGATCCAGTTGCATACGTCTTTAACATACAACACATTGACCCACACTGGCTTGATGTAGTTACGCAAGAACACAGCGTGTTCCTCCTGTGAACATTCGGCTTTTTTGCCCGAGTGTTTTCTTGTGTTTCTGTCGCCTGATTGTGCTAAAGCGTTGCATTTTCTTTGTTTTGTGTCATTGCACCAATTAAACTGTACATGGGATGATTTCCTTAATGTCCTCACAGCTGCACGTTGTGGCTTTGGACAAGATAACAGAAACAGTTTGCAATAGATGACAATAAAGGTGACCTTTCAGAAGATAAAGGTCGAAAACTCTCTCTGTTTTAATGACTGAATAAACAACGCAATGTCATACTGTTTTACTTTGTTCATATGTGGCGGACCCTGCCACCTTTTCTAGCTTCAAACGGTGTTCTGGAGACCTTATTTACCTTGTTTCTGAGTTTGTATTATTTCCTCATTGATCAATATTAAGACTCTAAGATTGAATGTATTCTCCAAAACTGCGCAGTGCCCCTTTAAAACTACTGAATGAGCTCAAAAATGATCATCGGGTTGAATTAACGTCTCTAAGATAAAAGTGAAAAGTGAGGAGGACAAACTTTAAATTGAGCTTTCGTCCCAATAATGACAATATCAGGGTACGACCCACTTTCCTTATGAAAGACAGCGGAAGCAAATACAGTAAGTACACACTCGGCTGCTGAGTCAGTCATTTCCAAGTTTGCAGGCGCTTTGGCCCGTGCACGGCCTCGTGCCGCCAAGGACAACATGATACCGGAACGTGCCTGGAGCTGACCTGCTGTACCAACGCGTTGCAGGAGAGCATGCCAGAAAATAAATAGAAGGGGTCAGACAAGTGAGGAGTGGTGTGCAGTGCAGGATTTGAAACCAGGAGGATTCTGATCCGTCCACCACGATGTTTGTGACATTGAATTTCACCTACAACTGTGGAAGTGAGATAAAGGACTGATGAGACTCATAAGGTCCTAAAGTGCATCAACAGGATATCAAATCTTAATTAAATGCATTAGGAGACTTGAAAACAGTTCTTAAATCACACCTTCTTAAACCTCTTTTCTTTGTAAGCGGCAGTTGGACTCCTTTCCCCTCCGGCTCCGATCACACCTGTTGTTGAACTCGTCATGACGGCACTTGTGTTTTCTTTAGCCAGATCTGAATAGAAGCTTGAAAAAGAGCAAGACTGAACTTGCCCGAATCTAATCCACCTTTGTTTGTAATTCAAATCTGTCGCTGACAAGTGATTAAAACAAACACGTAATAGTGATGGAGTTTAATCTGACAGGCATCAGATTCAGTGTCATTAAAGTCTTACAGTAAATTTCAGGTGAACTTAAAAATAATTCACTTGGAGGGAAAAATGTTCCTATTTCTTCCTCATATTGATTAAAAGGTGTGCTGGTCCACATGTCCCTGACACAGCAGGTCTGTGTGTGTGTCCTGCATCATTGGCGCTCGATGGCACCAGCACTTGTTAGCTTTTCGGATGAGCCGTTCAATGAGAGAAATCACCGTGATTGGCTTTTCGGCCGATCACATCAGGGCACAAGGTAGAGAAATAGAAGCCTTAGCTCGTCTATCTGTTCTCATCAGACGATGCAATCAAGGCAGTAGGTGTGTCGCCTCTGAATGATTAGACTGAAGATAAGCATCTGATAAGAAATGAGCAGGAAACAGCTCAAGAGAGAGGTTTTCAAGATTGGAGATTTTATTTCAAGGGGCTCTGTGTGGCACTCAAAAACATGCACTGTCACATCCTTTGTGACTGTCATGGAGGGTCTGACCCGAGTCCACGGTCCAGCACCGTTAAACTACTTCCACAGGCTTGTATGGACAACGGAGCGAGACGTTATTTTATGATCCACTCACATATGGTCAATGAAAAAGTGATTCACACATGTACCAGGTGTCGCGTCCATGATGTCCTCCATTCAGGTGTTTTTTTTATTTATACCTGACATTTTAGCGAGAGCGGTGTGACTGTGGGAGGCAAACTCTGCTGGGGCCAACGGCACCTCACGCTGCGGAGAGTTTATTTTTCTCACGTAAGCGCAGAATGTGCACGCTCGTTGGCTGTAGTCTTTGTGGTGTGTTCAAGTGCAGCTTTTTTGAGTTGAGGTGACAGTCGGCCTTTATCGCGGCTCGTTCTTTGATGTTTTTTTTTAGTGTGTCTAGGACCATAACATAAGAAAGTACTTTTTGTTGGCCACTTTGTTTACATCACAGATCGCAGCTTTAAAGGTACAGTCCCCCTCACCCCCGTCTTTACAAAATGAAGGTGGATTTTGTGACCTTTGTAACTCTGCTCCTGGTCTTCATGATTAACAACCCCTGGCTGTGGCCTCCTATTGATTCAGAGAAAGCAAGTAAGGAGATGAACGGTGTGAATGTGTCTCTGAAAAAATAATCCGTGCATCAGTGTCCGCTTAATATGAAACAAAATACTTCACAGTTTCTAAATCTTTTGACTTTTAACTTGTTTTTCTTTGTATTTTGACCCACTGTCTGACACTCCTTCTATATCTTTTACAATCTTATGTTCACAAAATGGTGTGCTTTCACAAAGAGCACATCCAACTTGCAAAAGTTTGCAAAAAAAAAACTAAAGGAAGCTTTCGATCATCCTGTCCTCAGCTGACTTCTCCTTTAAGGCAAACAATAACATCCTACATTTGTCCCAGAGCAGTTTTCTCTGAGCACAGGGCAGCATGTGGTCCACCGAGGCATCCACAAACATTAACGTAGTCGAGACTTTAAATAACCCCTAAAAAACAAAACAAGATCCATCTTATATGATGAAATATGTTTTCTGATATTTCCTAACCTTAAAGGTACATCGGAAACCTTTTCCAAGAACTGATGACTGAGGTGTTTTTGTGTTATCTCACTCTTGTTAGGCCCACAGGCATGGCTCCGTCTGGTTGTGCTCACTCACTTACTTGTGTGACCTTTGTAAAATTCCGCTGTCTTTGTTGGCTGGAGGTTGGGGGTGGTGTTGCCTTCAAGGTTCCTGAGGGTCGCAGGGTTGGGGGGGGTAAACAGTCAATAAAGAAAGTCCACATAATAAAATCTTTTGTGAAAACGGCTCGCTCTGGGCTGTTTCTCCTACTGATGTTGACTCAGTCTGTTCAGATAAACTGTGACAACTAACAAAGATAATCAGCAGCGTGTTTTGCTGCAGATTAGTTTGTCCAGCAAGTAAAAGTTGACTTGATTTTTCCTGGAAAGTCGTTGCAAAATGCTTAACCAAGGCTGAGCCTTTTAGGCTACAATGTACATTTTCCCATGAACAAAATGCACTTTAGCAGCAGACACAAGCGTACCCACGGGAAAAAGAGAGAACTCTTTGTCCTAGCTGTGTATTAGTAACTCGACACCAGCAAAATAGGAAAAGCGAAAAAAAAAAAATCTAGCCTGGTCTTGTCAGCCACGGAAAAAAATAACTGGAGCTTCCTCCCATGTTTACAACGTCTCGGGTTTGCAGTGACTTCTGATGCATGTTGGGTTCCTGCACATCAGCCCGTTCTGTGCTCTCATGTTTCTTATTACTGTACCAGATCAGCTGTGGTGCACGTGCAACAAGACGACCCCACCGGACAGGATAAGCACACAAGGAGTCTTCTTGTGCAGGCGTAAGGGGATTTAATTTAAACTGAACCAAATATCTTCCAGGAGAAAATATTTCAGTAATTAGATTCAACGTGAGATCGAAGTCGTTGATAAGATTTAAAGGTGCGATACGTAAGAATCGGCCACCATGAGTTCATACTCCAAACACATATGACAGTAATTGCTTACTGACAGACAGGAGGACGGACGCTTCTCCACGAACAACTGTGGTATTTTTAAATAAGTTGCCAAAGACAGTTACAGTTACTACGTTACTTTAGTTTGCTCCTGTAACGTTGCTTTGTGGGACATTTCTTTTTATCTAGTTGAGTGAATTATCCGTTCACTGTGAACACCATCAGATCGACACGCACTCGATACGCGCTGCCGGCTTATCCGTTCACACTGGTTCTGTTCGCCAATATTGCGGCTCTGATACTACCTCCAGAGGCGGATCAGCGCCGGAGCGAAATGTTGCCTCTCGCCGCCTCACACAGATGAGGAGTTTTCAGACCCCTCTAGCGACTGTTTTTCAAAAAAAGCGACTAGTAGCAACTTTTTTCTGGTGTTATTGGAGACTTTTGGAAACTCTGTTCTCGTTCTTGCTGTTATCAACAAGCAGCAGGTGTTGACGTGGGTCCCTCCCAGCTGCAGTCAGAGCAGGAGATGTTCACCTCTCCAGACTGCGAATCCGCACACGCAAGAAGCCGCTGGCTGAAATTTTTCTCTGTTTAAAATACGCCACTGCACTAATAAGTTTATTTGTATTTCTGAACATATTAAGGGTGTTTTTTACTCACTTCTTGTCTCTCCCACGACACAATTCCTCTGTTCTGCGGCACATTACAATTAAATGCACTTGGCCAGTTATGCAAATTAGGCGATGATGTCATTTAGGGAAATATTTTCGCTTTGCGTTTGGTCTGATCGTGGCATTGGATACTACTGTGGGGGAGCGAGACAAACATGTCAAGCAGGTATCCCAGTGGTGACGGAGGTGAAAGTCAGATGTAATGGAAAAACAGGTCCACAGTTTCACTAAAGAACAAAGAGGCTAAGGACAGCTACAGAAGGAAGCTGGAGAGGAGACGCGAGGGCCAATGAGTTAAATGTTCTTTAGTAGGTTTGACACTGCAGCCCTGGCCCCTGCTGGGTCTCCTGTTGACTGTCTCCAGCCACCACCGCTTCTGATCCCCCCTCCTCCTCCTGATAGCACCTCATCCAAATTGATGAGCCCCTCACACCCATCCCCCACTCCTCACACCTCCTCTGGCTCCCATGCTACCTGCCCTCCTCTCACTAGCCCTTTTTAGATAGAAAAGGCGGCACATTTGCTCCAAGGTAAGGGCTGCAAGGTGCCGCCCTGTCTTTCTAAAAGCGAGGCGTAATATTCCTCGTTTTCCAAAAGCTGCCACTTGGCCTCCTCTGGGGTAGGTAAACATGTGATGTGACATGAAGCACGAAGTTGGTCAGTGAACAGTGACAACGAGTTTATCTTCAAAATAAGAGATTTACATTGCACCCCATTGGAGTTTAGAGCTGGGTTCTTAGCCAAACAGCTGTTTGGTTGTGTCCGCTACAGAGACCGAGGAGACTCTAGCATCTCCTGGATCTCAGCGGCTTTCCAGTTGCTCATCTTGATGTCCGCGGATGAAGTGATGGACTGACTGCTGTGATCAGCTGTTTCCTGGTTTTAAAACTCCCCGGCGGTGGCCCGCACAACAGTGCAGGTCATCGACACCGCCGCCCATCCCACGCAGAGGCCGGCACATTTACGTCTCAAATTTAGCGAGCAATGGAGACAGAAATAAGTGCACCCTTTTTGGGCATGCGGACCGGGCCGGCAAAAGGGCGGACAATAGGCGGCTTATTGCCCAGTGTAAAAACAACTACTATGGACTCCAACTATTCCCTCCTCGACCTGCACTGTTTACACCGCTACATGTTACATGTTGACATGCTAGGAGACAGCTGACCAAACTCCCCGCCGGTATGGCTGCAGGCCCTTCATCGTGTCTGCAACATGGGCCTGAGCCTCCAGAGGGTCCCTGAGATATGGAAGACGTCCTGCCTCGTTCCAAGTGCCAAAGACGCCGCAGCCCACTGGTTTCTCGGACTACTGGCCAGTGGCACTGACGTCACACATCATGAAGAGAGACTCGTCCTGGAGCAGCTCAGGCCTATGGTCAGGCCGCACCTACATCCCCTCCAGTTTGCCTACCAGACCCGGATTGGAGTTGAGGATGCCCTCGTCTACCTGCTGAACCGTGTCTACGTCCACCTGGACAAGCCGGGGAGCACTGTGAGGGTCACGTTCTTTGACTTCTTCAGTGCTTTCAATACCATCAGGCCTGCTCTACTGGGTGACAAGCTGATGCCGATGCTGGTGGATACTCACTGGCCGTCCACAGTACGTGTGCTTGCGGCACTGTGTCAGATGCAGTGGTCAGCAACACCGGGGCCCCACAAGGGACTGTCCTCTCTCCTTTCCTCTTCACCCTTCACACCACAGACTTCAACTACCAGACAGAGTCTTGCCATCCTCAGATGTTTTCTGACGACTCTGCTGTCGTTGGATGTATCAGCAAGGGTGAGGAGGCTGACTGAGAGTAGCCGATGCCAACAGACTCAACAAGCTGATCATGAAGGCCAGTGACGTTGTGGGTGTGGAGCTGGACAGTTTGGCAGCAGTGTCAGACAGGAGGATGCTGTCGAAGTTGCAGGCGATAATTCAGTACGGCTCCCACCGTCTCCACAACGCTCTGGTCAAACAGAGGAGCACCTTCAGCGAGAGACTAATTGCTCCTAAATGCACCACTGAGCGCCACAGGAAGTCATTCCTGCCTGTGGCCATTAAACTTTACAACTCCTCCCTTCAAAAAAAAACAAAACAAACAAACTACAATTACTCATTCTCATTTCATTTATAATGCTAAATATTTCACTGTATATATTTCCAGATTGTCTGCTTTATTATTGTATTATTTTATTGTCTATTTTACTGTTTCATTTATATCTTTATCTGTATTTCTATCCTACTTTGCACGTAGCATCTGGAACAAAAACAATTTCTCCCCGGGGATTAATAAAGCATTCTGATTCTGTTCCTGATAACACTTACAGTTTGTTTTGCAGCAAGCTATCTAAGAGATGTTTGTTTGTGCCTTTAAGACTGACTGTGAGCTAACGTGGCTAACGTGGCTAACGTGGCTAGCTGATATAAACTTTTGATTAACTGGAAATTTAAAACAACTGTCCTGTTTTCCACACTTTTGCTAAATCTTGCAAAATCTTACGGTACCAGAACTGCGATCCAGAAATTGCAGCCACATGCTACTCGGGCTAGCTAGTTAGCATGCTAACTTCACCAGGTATCGCTTCAATTCAATAGATGTTTTTGACGTACCGAATTGAACGTTTAATGAATTAATTTCTGAATGTTTTGACCTACATATTTCACCTTTAACGCAACAAAATGTAACTTCTTGGACAAGGATAGTTGACTGCACAGTCTCATGTCAGGTAGTCAGATACTGAGACTCGGCAGCTCGGGTCGGACGTCAACCCAAAGTTTCAGCACTGGACGACTCAACAATCAACTGTCTTTCTCCAGGACATTTTATTGCTTTAAGGTCACATTTAATCGGGGCAGTTCATAACCGCCATGTGTTTATTTTAAATGCTGATGACGTTGGTCACACTTTGTGGTGGTCTGATCTCCGTCCATGCGACTTGATCCGGGGGTCTCTAACCTCTCCATCTCACTGTGCGGCTCTGCTTTCACAGCTGCCCAAGTTTTCCGACCATCAGGCCAGCAATGCTGGACACTCTTTACTAAATGTCCTCAAACACACCGCTGGTGGGGGGAAGGGTGAAGCTCTGGGCGGAGGAGGGGTGAGACAGAAAAAACAATCTGTTGTCTGGTGATAGCTGGGGTAAGAGAGACCAAAGTCATGTGATGAAATTAGTGATAAAATGGTCAAGGATGGTGCTTCATGTGCTGTTTGGACCCAAGATATCTGATTAGGTCTCGAGCGTCTGATTAAACTGCAGTTCAGATGGCTCTTTATTTACCGTGAATACTCTGTGTCGTGTGATGAATACAGCAGAGTGAGATTACGTCCTAATCTTTGATCCTATGCTGCCTGTCTCTACATTTGTAGACTCAACTACACTCTTTGTTCTGTGCACTATACATACTCATGCATGGCCGTTGTTATATAACAGCCTGGCATCTATCCCCACCCCCGCCTCTCCTCCTCACAGCAGATTGCCGTTTAGACTCTGGTTTCCATGGGTACGAGGCTCGAGACCTAAAGCTTTCCTTCACGAGACCCCCGTGTTTTTCGTCCATTCGATCTGCGCAGGTTATCTTATCTTGAAATGTCTATAAATGTTTATCCTTTCAATGGTCATAAAGTGGCACATTCACACATTTAAACACGCCTCTGTACAAAACAGGACAACGAGGTCAGATTACGTAGGAGAACCTGAGAGGGGGCTCTGCTTGCAATGCAATGAGAGCGTTTCAATAGGCTGTGCAACAGTATATATGCAGAACAGTACTTACACATATGGAAAAAGGCATTTCAGCCTACTCGGGGATCTCTACAGAGTTTGTTAGTAGTGACTCTGTCTTTCGTTCTGTCTCTCGATTGAACTTTGAGCAAAATATGCCGCTGACCGAATGCGTTCCTTTACTAGTTGCATTTAAGTGCATGATGTGGGACATCTTTGTCTGGGCAGTAAATCGCGAGACGAATCGAATTAGGTGGGTTTCAGAACGCTGTCAAACACACAAGGCCACTGCACGCAATGCTACTCCAGGTTTTTCTAAGGCCATCTTTATCAAATCAAGAAAAAACTAAATATGGAACTTTACTAAAAGTGTTGTACAGCATCTTTACATAAGAAACTGGACTGAGTTTGGCTAACCACACCTAGTATTATACTTCAAAGCCAAACCACAGAACTTGGTTGCAAATGTGAGAACGTCTTACCTGTGAGAACATGCAAATATTGACAAGCTGTGCCCAAATTATAGAGACTGGATCACCAGACCACAGGTATGTTTGTCTACACAGGCCAGATATGCCTCTCAAACCTGTAATGCAATTTCCTGTTGTAATTGATCAGATCTACATGCACTCTTTCCACCCCATGATCCATAATCTCGCACCACTCAAGACAGTTTCTATAAGGCAAACTGTCGGCTGGTGTGCACACCTTAAATCTGTCTGTAGACAACAAACACACCTGAAACTACACCGTCACAGCTATTATGTAACTAGCTTTGTCTTCACCTTACCTTTTATTTACATAATCTGTCTGTCGGTCGGAGCGACCGTCATCTGAGTGGTATTGTGGGCTTTCATTTCTTTGAATGAACATCATCTTTTCATTTGAATGCATCATCTGCTAATCTGCTTCTTTTCTTTCGTCTAAGATCACAGCAGACATGAGGTCCTCTGTGATGATACAAACTGGAGCATGTTTCAAATCTTTGTAAAAATTGATTTTCATGCTTGGATCAAGTAAATGAACACTAGTGGCTGCCTGGAGGGTTGGAAAATAACATTCATATATCAGAAACACAGCGACATGATATGAGAAATGATTAGCAGAAACACAACGTGGACGAAATAGTCGGTGCTATAATTGTATGATGCAGATAATTTTCTTATCTAATGAAAGGACACTACAACCGATACAAAAAGAAGTATGCTGTGTGCTCTAAAGATGCTTCAAAAGCATCTGAATCATTTATTTTGGCAAGAGAAGAGCGTGAGTGTGAAGACTGACTCACCCTCCCCAGAACGGCACATACTGTGCGTTCACTCTGATCAACAAATTTGTTGAAGTCAAACAAGACCGGAGGCAGTCGCCTGAATAAGACGGTGTCAGAGACAATCAAAACAACATAGTGAGGGGTTTTACAGTTTTTCTCGATCGTTTACGCCTCATACTCTCAGAACTCTACACACAAACAAAAACACACACGCACAAAACTCCTCAATTCTCCTGCAAAATGAAACTTTACATTCAAAACAATGTCATTTCTTCTCAAAATGGCATTTTGTTTTCAAATGACACACACAAACCATCATATGAACAGACATTTATAAGAACCAGTTGAACACTGATGTGCTCAATGTAAAACACTATACTAATATTGTTTATTTACTCAGAACACACAAATACACGGTAACAAATATATTTTATTTTTCCCACAAAAACAATGTACACAGTGTACAGCCCAGCCAACACAAAGCTTCACATATAGTGGTCTACATGCAAAACAACAGATGAATTTACTGTATACAGTTACAGTAAAAATAGAAAACTATGCTGCGTCCTCTCTTCTGTTTCCGTCTGGCCACAGCACCTCATCACCTCACCTTGTGTTGGTAATCTTTCAGTTCTGCAATACAAATAGTAAAATACTGTAAATACTGTGTAGGAATACAAAATACAAAAAAAATACTTGAAACATACTTTATTTTTAAAGTCCTACAGAACAGTCCACAGGCAATACTGTGCTACTAGAGTACTGTCTTGATATGCAGTACTGCAATTTTCTAGTGAGAGTAGATTTCTCACCTATTCCCATTTTGGAAAGTTCGGATGATGGATGCAACAGTTTACCTGCTCAAATGTGGCTGCACTCTTTGCCCAGCCGCCCTCATTGTTAGACCACGTGAACCAAAGTGCCTCGGATCTCATCAGAGGTTACGGTCCTCGTCCTCCCCGTCCTCTTACTGTCACTCCTCTGCCTCTGTTTCCAATATTGGCATCCATTGCTCCAACACAGAAGAGCTCACCTGTTGCCCTTTTATGCTAAAGCTCTGGTTGCTAATTGTAAAACTGTGTGACATGTGTTTGCCCATGTGATGGGTCAGT
>OMLP01044660.1:0-15248 GCA_900302685.1 Spondyliosoma cantharus
TCTACAGGTCCTTCTCAAAAAATTAGCATATTGTGATAAAGTTCATTCTTTTCCATAATGTAATGATAAAAATTAAACTTTCATATATTTTAGATTCATTGCACACCAACTGAAATATTTCAGGTCTTTTATTGTTTTAATACTGATGATTTTGGCATACAGCTCATGAAAACCCCAAATTCCTATCTCAAAAAATTAGCATATCATGAAAAGGTTCTCTAAACGAGCTATTAACCTAATCATCTGAATCAACGAATTAACTCGAAACACCTGCAAAAGATTCCTGAGGCTTTTAAAAACTCCCAGCCTGGTTCATTACTCAAAACCGCAATCATGGGTAAGACTGCCGACCTGACTGCTGTCCAGAAGGCCATCATTGACACCCTCAAGCAAGAGGGTAAGACACAGAAAGAAATTTCTGAACGAATAGGCTGTTCCCAGAGTGCCGTATCAAGGCACCTCAGTGGGAAGTCTGTGGGAAGGAAAAAGTGTGGCAGAAAACGCTGCACGACGAGAAGAGGTGACCGGACCCTGAGGAAGATTGTGGAGAAGGGCCGATTCCAGACCTTGGGGGACCTGCGGAAGCAGTGGACTGAGTCTGGAGTAGAAACATCCAGAGCCACCGTGCACAGGCGTGTGCAGGAAATGGGCTACAGGTGCCGCATTCCCCAGGTCAAGCCACTTTTGAACCAGAAACAGCGGCAGAAGCGCCTGACCTGGGCTACAGAGAAGCAGCACTGGACTGTTGCTCAGTGGTCCAAAGTACTTTTTTCGGATGAAAGCAAATTTTGCATGTCATTCGGAAATCAAGGTGCCAGAGTCTGGAGGAAGACTGGGGAGAAGGAAATGCCAAAATGCCTGAAGTCCAGTGTCAAGTACCCACAGTCAGTGATGGTCTGGGGTGCCATGTCAGCTGCTGGTGTTGGTCCACTGTGTTTTATCAAGGGCAGGGTCAATGCAGCTAGCTATCAGGAGATTTTGGAGCACTTCATGCTTCCATCTGCTGAAAAGCTTTATGGAGATGAAGATTTCATTTTTCAGCACGACCTGGCACCTGCTCACAGTGCCAAAACCACTGGTAAATGGTTTACTGACCATGGTATTACTGTGCTCAATTGGCCTGCCAACTCTCCTGACCTGAACCCCATAGAGAATCTGTGGGATATTGTGAAGAGAAAGTTGAGAGACGCAAGACCCAACACTCTGGATGAGCTTAAGGCCACTATTGAAGCATCCTGGGCCTCCATAAGACCTCAGCAGTGCCACAGGCTGATTGCCTCCATGCCACGCCGCATTGAAGCAGTCATTTCTGCAAAAGGATTCCCGACCAAGTATTGAGTGCATAACTGAACATAATTATTTGAAGGTTGACTTTTTTTGTATTAAAAACACTTTTCTTTTATTGGTCGGATGAAATATGCTAATTTTTTGAGATAGGGATTTTTGGTTTTTCTTGACTTTTATGCCAAAATCATCAATATTAAAACAATAAAAGGCTTGAACTACTTCAGTTGTGTGTAATGAATCTAAAATATATGAAAGTCTAATGTTTATCAGTACATTACAGAAAATAATGAACTTTATTACAATATGCTAATTTTTTGAGAAGGACCTGTATATACATCCAAACATCTCATCTCATCTCATTCAAACATGTATAACTTTCCAAATTATTCAATGCTTTATCAATCCAACTCACAAATACTTTGCATTAATGCATTACTTCTCTTAGAATAATGTCTGTAGTTGCGGTTTTAGCGATGAACACAGTAGGAACTTACTAGACAATGATGAGTAACTGACACTGAGTCCTTGCCAAGTAACAGAAATGGTACCTGTGACACTCCGTTGGTGGCTGGTAGTCTGTTGATGAGGCTCTGTTTGTTGGTGCAGGGACAATGGGACTTGATGTTGTGTTTTTCTCTCAGAGAGTGCATGGATGTCACCAACTCTGTCAGCACTGAAACATTGAAAACATGGCAAGAATTTCAAAATTTCAGGAGAAATAACAAACAAACCTAGACTTTTATTAAAATGATCCAATCACCCAACATATACCAAAACAAAAAGTTAAAAAGGTATTTTTCAGATATTGACTCCCACTACACCTACCACTGTCACTATCATTGTTTAACCCACATCAGCCAGAAACCCCTCTACTTTATGTGTGTTCAAGACAAAGCAGCTGAGACAAAAGAGGCCAAGGACTGCAGACATGTTGTAAACCAGAAGATAAAGAGGCCATGATATGTAAAGTGTGTATCGTGTACCTGTGCCAGGTATGATCTGTGTTGGCATCAGGTGTTTATGATCGTGAGGTTGGCCTTTCACACACTTCAGCCAGCTGTAGAGTTCTTTATCTGATCACAGACAGAGAGACACAAGTCAGTTGTCATATTAATACACACAAGTGAGATTGCACACACACACCTAGCCTGCAGAGGTAACGAGGTTACACAGATAATTTATTTATTATTCTGCAACACAGAATTGTACCATAAATACAAGTTAATGGTTCCTTTATTCTGCACACACTCAGTTTGCTTGTTTACCATAATAGCGAGCATGTAGCTATCCAGAAAAAATCAACAGTTCCCATCTGGTTTGAACGCCAATTCTGAAGAATTTCTCAGGTCATGTTCTGAATTATGTTAACACTTTTTTATTTTTTATAATTTTTGTTATATACAAACTTTTTGGGGTCTGATGATGCCTCAGTTTCACATGTATTGCCAGAACCACAAACCAGGGAGCCAAACCAAGCCAAGTAAAGGGTGGGTGAGTACAACCTGACATTTGAGATGTGCTGTATGGCCTTTAAGTTGTATTTAATCCATGTTTGACTAGTAGCAGCCAGTTCTGTGGCTTGACACTCAAGCTACTTCTGTGGTACAAGTACACGGCTCACCTGGCCTCTCATTTGGCTCCGAACTCTCAAAACAAAAAGAAGACTGACCTTTGGAGATGCGTCTCTCCTTGGCCTTGTAGCAGTCCAGGCATACAACAAAGCCACATTTCTGACAGACCCAGTGGATGTTGAAGAGTGTTGCCTCACAGGCATCACACATTTCCCTCACCCCCCTCACTGCTCTCTTCCACGCCAGCTTGGCTGAAACACATACAACATGGCTCCATCTTAGAAACATAGTTCAGATTTATTTAATCAAAATGTTGGCCATATTAAAAGACACCTTACCATCCTTCTTGAACCAGGTGGCCGCAGTATTCTCAGTCATAACCATCTGACAAAACTTGTCTCCTATGAAGCTGAGGATGTATTTGGCAGTGGTAGGATCCAGGTGGTTCTCCTCCAGCCCTCCAGGGATCCACAGTGCCAGGGCTTCATCATCAAACTGGTCTGGATTGGAGAAACCATCCATCCGGATGACTCCATTTTTACTGTAGGAAAGCCTGGATGGTAGGAAACATGTTACTTTACACTTGTCCAGTACAGGCAACAATAGTAGATAAATAGTTGTATGATACACATGACTATGCTGTATCTGAAGACTGGGACTTAAAGTGTTAACCATAGACCAGGGATGCACTGACGATTTCCCTTGGAGGGACAAAAACTTGAACTTAATCGTACTATGGTTCAAAAGCAATTGCCTCATACATACATAGTGTGGGAGTATCCTTACATAGTGTGGGAGTGTCCTTACAGAGTCGTTAAGGACACATGTGAGCTCCGAGTTTCAGAGTTGTTAGGGACACTTGTGGGCCGTTGACCCAACCAGCCTTCATGTGGGTTTCTAAGACTAGGTGAGTCCAGGTGTGAATGGTTGTTAAACTGTCTGAGGAGAGAACTCAGTACAGTATTATAGGTGGGTGATAAGTAATGTCTTAGACCACCTCCTCTGTTCTAAGATGGTCGTTCCAGTTTGACACAGATGGATTCTTTACTCCTCTTTCAAACCATCTGTCTTCTCTGGCAAACATGTTCACATTGTTATCCTCAAATGAATGATTTGTCTCCTTCAGATGTAAGTGGACAGCAGAGTCTGGACCTGAGGAGTTGGTCCTCCTGCATTGTGCCATTCGTTTATGGAGAGGTTGTTTTGTCTCCGCAATGTACAAATCTGTGCTGTGCTGTAGTGTTATGATGCTAAATGGCACTAGGATTCCAAAGTATCCTTGATAAATAGCAGCTAAGATGCTCAGATGAAGGCTTGAAAATTGTTTCTATTTTTTCTTTTTTACTTTATTGATGGTGATATGTTGTGGCTTCTTTCTTGTGACAAATGTACTTATTGTAAGTCACTTTGGACAAAAGTGTCTGCTAAATGCCCTAAATGTAAATGTAAATGTGAGTTCCCTGAATTAACTGATTTCCTGCATAAAAAAGTGTCACTCTGCTTGTTGTGCTCAGATTATGAGAAATCATAATTTTTTCCTATATCCTATATATAAAAAATAGCATACATAGCATTTTTTTTATGGAACCTTATGGCAGTCATGCCACATGCACATAATCTCCATGAAATCACCCATAGATTTCTTGTAAAGCTCAGTGTGGTGGCTCCAGCTGTCACCATATTGGCGGTGGCTGACTGCCTAACTCCTAGCTGATCCAAGAATGGGCAAAGAGCTAGCTAGCGGCTAACTGTCTAAGCGGCCATATCCTTAATTATACATAATTTTAAGCCTTAATACAATTTAAACAGGTGAGTTATATAAAAATTCAGTGTGGTATCAGTATTCAGTACTTATACAGAAAGTTGGTATGAGCAGTGAAATTTGATATAGAAATGAAAACTGTGTTTTGTACCAGGCTGTAGACGTGTATTTCTGCTGTGCAGTTGGACATTTTAATAAGTGGGTCTTTGGGGACCGATTCACTTTTGGAGCAGCCTAAAGTGGCCGTTCGGGAGATTACAGTTTTTAGCACTTACACGTAGCTGCCAAAGCTGCTGCTTGTTGAGGCAATGTAGCGTTTTACTGTTTTGACCAGAGAATTGGTTGGGTGATGTGAAGGGACAGACAACATGTTCATACATACTTCAATTGTTCTCTTCACATTGCATTGCGCTTGAAATTCACCAAAAATGGAGAAGAAGAGACGGAGCATGCGCATAAAGCTTGCGCGCTGTTTACAAACAGACAGTAGAAGACAGTAGAAGAAGACGAAAATGGCTAGTGCAAGGAAACCGGAATCATTTGTGTGGACCAAAAATGAGGTCGAACTGCTGCTGCGACTCACACTCGACTACAAGGCGAGTAAGTTGCAAGAAACACCATCACAAGCAGATCCGCCATTGTTGTTGTTGTTGTTGTGAGACGTCACGGGGTGGGGCGATGGCGTCATCATTTCGGAAAGTATGTGGATTCGCTGTCCACATGAGAACGGGAGGTCTGCGTTTTCGGATATTTCCAACCTGAGACCCGTTTTCAAAAAAGTCCATTTTCAGGCGCTGCGTTTACAGGATTCATGTGGACGGTCAGCCAAAACGATGCAATAAATGTGCGTTTCCACTAAAGAGCGTTTTCGTGTGGATAGCCCCTAAAAGGATAGTTTTCTACATGAGCCATCTCTCTGCACAACTATAGTGTCCTTAAACAATCCAGTCAGGTGAGTGTTTATGAAATCCCAGTCTCCTGGGACAGAAAGAGAGGAGGTGAGAGGAGGTGAGTGAGAGGAAGAATTAGAAGTGGAGATGCAGGGCAGGGGAGGGGGAGACAGAGAGAGACTGCAGGAGCAGCAGATCCGCAGTGAGTCAATAAGGAAAAGATTGTACAGCAGAAAATCCTCTTTGGCAGATCTACCCTGTTAGACCCCAGACTGCAGCTGCTGCTGCAGCTTATCCAACTCAAGTAAGTGTCTATGAGCAAGTAAGCGAGTGTGTGAGTGTGTGTGTGTGAGTGTTCAATGTGTAGTACCAGTAAATGTGCATGTCTGAGAGAGAGAGAGAAACACAGGCAAAGGCAGCACATAATGTACTGCACAAGCCATAAGATGAATAATTTACTGTATGTATTGTAACTAGGACAGCATGTCTCTCTCTCCTGTCCTCCCCTTATCTGTGTCATTGTGTTTCAACATGCAGCCTTTAAAACAGAAGCTCCAACACTCGCTCTCTTTACAGAAAACTGTAGTTAATGTCAATGTATGACAATGCATCATGGAGCAATGGTTAGTCCTTAAAGGACAAAAAGGGAGCAAAGCATCCAGACAGAGTTCTGTACGGGTTCGGGTACCCGCGGGCACCCGACAGGTGACCCGCACAATTTGGATGAAACGGGTGAAAAATAATGTACTGTGTCGGACATGGGTGCGGATCGAGTCGGACGCCTGGGGAGCGCTAGCCGGGTTTTTTTTTTTTGCGATTGCCATTTTCAAGGCGTCAACAAAAAAAAAACATAATTAGTGACACATCTACAAAAATATGCCTGCATTTCAAAATGATAAGCATTTATATTTCATATGAGCTTATTAATGTGTCCTTGCACCTTCCCAGAACTCCCCATGCTAGCTTACTTTCATTTTTAATAACAGTCAGAAAATGGATCCTGAAGAGTTGAAAAAAAGGCTAGCAAGTGGAGATTTTAAAGTAGTTGACAATACCTCAACGAAACTCAAGTCCAATGTTTGGGAGAAATTTGAAGTTACCTCAGATAACGAAAATAACATTGTTACAGGCTTCACAGAGTGTAAAATCTGCCTAAATGTTTTAGTTTATGGTAGCCGCAAGTGTGGCACTTCATCGCTGAAGAAGCATACAGAGAACTGTGATATCAAACCAAGCACGTCCATCGAAACCTATTTTCCAAAGAGGACAGAACTGAAGGTACCACGTAAGGATGATAGGGACACCATAACCAGGCTATATGTGAATTTTGTATGCAACGATATTTGACCTTTTGAGGCAGTACACAGTGAAGGATTTTTTTGCATTAGCTATGATACTACCACGGTTTCTCGTGGAGTGAACAGATATGCTGAGGAGGTTCGTCAACAAACAATCCCCAAACTGAAAACACAGTTAGCGGACAGTAATGGTGCAGTTGCCTTGGACATGTGGACGGATGACTATAGGAAAACTGGCTATCTCTGTGTCACTCTACACTACATTGACAATAAGTGGGAGCAAATCAAAAGAGTGCTCTGCACTTCGGAGTGGGACAGTGCACTGCGTAAAATGGCAGACAATATAAAACCAGTCATCATCAGTGCGTTACTAAAATGTATTTATTCCAAATTGGTCTACGTCAGCAAATATAGTATAGTTGTGGCCCTGCGCACGGTGACACGATTGAGCTGTGCTGTCCATATCTTCAACACGGTCCTGTCCACTACCCTTAAACCATCCCGTGATACTGTGTATGGAGAGGAGACAACTACTCTCATTGACTCGGCCAAGTCACTGGTGACATATTTCAAGCAGAACAACCTCCAGGCTGGCCTGAAAAAGACTCTCAAAGCCTCTGTAGAGACTCGTTGGAATTCACTGCATACAATGCTAGAGTCCATCAGCAGTCAATATGAAGACATCCGCACACTTCTGGAAGAGCGAGGGGAAGTTGACCGCCTGACAGACTTGGATGAAGAGGCCCTGTCTGACACTGTTGCATTCCTGGAGCGATTTAAAGAAGCCACTAAAGCTTTAGAGGCATTAAAAACCCCGACCCTCCATCTGACCATTGTTTTGCATGAGCGCCTCAGACACCACTTGCAAGACTCATCAACTGATAGCTTGGCCATCACCTCACTGAAGGAGAAGTGCCCCAGTATTCTGCAAGACAAATTCGACATCCACCTTTTACACAGACTTGCAATGTTCCTGCACCCCAAACTGAAAAGTATGAAGCTACTCACTGATAGTAGCGAAGTGGTAAACGTGCACAGTGAGATGCGGCGCCTTGTGAAACGTCAGTGTTAATGCAGACAGCCCGTGTTCCATCACCAACACCATAGCCAACTAAAACATTATAGGCCTATACCCTATACCCTAAATATACCTAATATATACAGTATAATGTTGCACTCAAAAGTTTTTATTTTATTTTATTTTATATGCATCACAGAACTCAAGGATAAGCGTGGAAGTCCTGAGAAGTGCCCCTGGCCCGCACCTGAGAAGCAAGTTCGAGTGTCAGCAGACACATTATCGGATGTACAAGATTCCAGTGATGAGGCCCCGCAGTATGAGGATGAAGTTGCTGCTTACATTGATTACAAAACAACAGTAATCTAGCAATCTAAAGCACCACGACAAACACCTGACAGTGTAAGTCCCCGGTACAGGATAAGGTAGGCCAAAATTGCCCTCATTCAATCAAAGATGGCTAAACCGCATCACGTCAGGCCCATAGTCTAATTGTATAAAGTTTAATAGCCTGATGTGTAGTCTGGTAATGCAGGCTATATTGTTTGTGCACTTTATTAGGAATTGAATAGGCCTATAGCCTACTACTACATCACCTAAACTTTTGGTTAATTTTAATTTAACTTTAAAGACCGGGCCATGGGCTAAGGTTACTTGGACACTGTTTTTTTAGTTAACACTGTTGACGGCATGTTTTTTTTTTGCATGGCGGTGATAGAAGCCTAAATTGTTTAATAGCAGGCAACCGTGGAGGCTATTTTGTGTTGATAGCCTATTATTTGTGTTACAGCTGTGTCTGGATTATTATCTGTGTTTGCTGACTGCATTAGGCTATAGCCTATTGTGAGCAAAAACCAATTAAGTTTTCATCATGCAGACTGTTCCTTTTCAGTTAAACTTGTCGTGTTTGTATGGCATGGCAATCAATAAACCTTTTATTAAAATGTTGGCTATCTAATGTGTCTAATTTTCCTTCGGTTGTGGGTCGGGCATCGGTATCAATTTATAGCGGGTCGGCTCGGGTGTGGAATGTAATTTGTGCTACTGTCGGAAAATGGGTCGGATGCGGATTTAAGTCTGCCGGGACCGGCGAGTGCAGGTTTGCAAAATAAGACCCGTGCAGGACTCTGATGTAGGAGAAGATCCTCCTGGCAGCTGGAAGGAAAGCCATTACTAAGAACTGGCTTAAGACTGTCGCTCCAAGTTACAAACAATGGTTGTTAATTATTGATGAGATACTTGTGATGGAGCATCTTACATACAAGCCGAAAATGAAAGAAGATCTCTTTATAAAAGGCTGGTGGAAATGGTTGACATATAGAGAAAGACATGGTCAATAATGTGGCATGAATACTGACACAACTAAACACAGGCTCTGTTCTTTTTGTTTGTTTGTTTGCTGTTATTATTGTTATTGTTTTACTTTTCCACTCCTTATCTCGGAGGAAATAGTTTTGTGCTGTATTGTTGTTATTATCAGAAAATAATTAACTAAATCAGGTGATCTGACACCTGAGCACCTGCGCTGTAACTCTGCTCATTCTATGGACAGAAGCAGTACAACAAGAGACATCCAGCTGTCAGACGCAGACTGAACTCTCATGACCTCGACTCTGGTCTAAGGTGACGTGGACTCACTGGCTGCCCCCTGCCACAGCGGGTGGAGGTCGGCCATGAAGATGGGATCGTCCACCTCTCTGAAGAACCTCTTTAGGACGTCCGTCACGTCCTCAATGAAGTGGTCTCCAATCCGCAGTTTGACGTTTCGAGCATCTTTGCGAAACTCTTCCATCAGGAGTTTGATCCTGGATTTGGCACCGTTCTTCCTGTAGATCCCCTCGTGGCCCAGACCTATGGAGCATGCTCAGAACGTCACTTAGGCACACAAAGAGAGAGGAGGAATATCTATTGTATGCAGCTTCACCATCCACATTAAATCTACTGCAGTCTACACCGCGTTCCTCCTCATCCTCACCGTACTGAGTGATGAAGGCGATGCAGCTGTCCACGATGATGGGGATGTCGTTTCTGCTCAGCTGCTGCTCTCTCAGAGTGTTTCCTTTCCCACCTGCTGCTCGCTGGATGTCCGAGTACCACAGAGAGAAATCTGTGCGTCCGATGCCCTGCAGGTGGAGAGTCCTGATGGAGAGACAAAAGCCAACGATGAAGAACAGACGTCAAAACCAAGATCGCATCAACTGGTCCTCATCTTACCTTCCTTTTTCTACTAAAACCAAGATGTCTTTCTTCTCGTGGTTCTCTGTCTCGGAGGCAATACCTTCAACACAAACAGAGTCAGCTTCAGCTCATCAATCAAACAGAATGGATCAGTTATCAGACTGTAGACCAGGACTGACTCAGCTCCTGCAGACGGTTCAGGTTGATGATGTCCTCTGCTGCTCCATCGTTTCGGGGACAGATAAAGAGGTTGGACTTCTGCAGGACAAAGTACGCCTCCTTCCACTGCTGAGGGTCCAACATGGCCCTGTATCGCAGCAGACCAACCCGCTCGAACTCCCGAGTCAGCAGGCAGTGACAGCTGAGGGGGGTTGCAGCCTGATGGTGAAGGAGACGACGGTCAATAAACACTCAAAGGTGAAAGTTATCAGACAATGATAAGGTCAACATGGTTTTAATAATGTAAAAAAGAACCAGACAGACTCTTCCTCTGTACTATAAACATATAAAATATGGAATTCACTCATGGTGTAAAGGAAACAACTGAGACTGAAGAGGAAGAAAGTTTACGATCTGAGGGTTTTAGGATTTAAGACTGAAATCCTTCCAGTCAGAAGAGAATCTGAACACCTTCACAATCTACACAAAATGATTCACTGTGTTACATTTGAGGTCAGGACAGAGTCAAGATTTTGCACCTTCCCGATGGATTTGGTCCAGCTGTGCAGAGTGTTGGCCGTCTCCAGACCAAACTGATACAGTTTCTCTGAAGTCAGATACAACTCGAAGGTGTAACGAAACCTGAGAGACAAATAAAACACAGTCAACTCCAAACATCAGACGATCAGATGAACTGACCTGCAGGAAGTCAAGTGTACCTGTCGATGAAGCCGTTGTTGTTGGACGAGTCGGGTCGAGTGATGCCCAAACACACGATGTCTTTAACACTGATCTGCATGCAGGGATCAGCTGATCTGTCCGACTCATAGAAGAGCAGAGACTGATCCACCGTACACCAGAACTTCTGGAAGTCTGACAACAAGAAGACCACAAGACATTCAGTCACATCTGCGTTCCTAACAAAAATCTGTTTGATAAATCTACTTCAGAACAAGTGAAACGTTGTCCTGCTCACTGTTCTGACCCACAAACACTTTTATTCTCCGCCTCTCACCTTCTCGTGTTTTCCTGGACAGTGTTCCTCTGTGGACCGAGCCGGACTTGTAGAGGTAACCAGAGTGAAGGACGGGCTGCATGATCTCATCGTACACACTGGGGTCTGAGGATGCACGCACGCACGCACACACATACACACACACACACACACACACACACACATGCACGCACGCACACACGCACGCACGCACACACGCACGCACGCACACACACACATTACATGTTAAAGTTTAATATTAAATGAAAAGACTGAATTCAGTGTTTTGATTCTGGTCCTGGTTCTAGTTTTGATACTGGTTTAAGTTCTGTTTTTTGGCTCTGGTTTTGGTTTTGGTTTTAGTCCGGGTTCTGGTTCTGGTTTGGATTCTGGTTTTGGTCCTTGTTCTAGTTCTGTCTGAGTCCAGCTCAGACTCAGCTGTCTCTAACAGGTCTATAGAGTTTGATAGAAACGTTCTCTGATGTTATAGTCATGAGTTCAAACCTGACGCCAGGCAGCAGTCTAGCAGCTGATGATGTCGCTGGTAGCCGTTGGCATCGTTGGCATCGTTGGCAAGGTGTGCTGACTCCGCCTCCGAGAAAATATGAGTAACAGTTTTCAAAAGAGTCTGTTCAGAGACGGCCGAGCACAGGACCTGTGGACGAGAGAGACATTAACACACATTGAGAGAGAGAGAGATCTGCCCCTCCCACACCTGCCAGCTCCACCAACCAGCTAAAGGAGAACATGGCCCTGCTGGACTTTGCTGAATTCAAAGAGCTGACCCAGGCTAGGCTATCTAACCGCCAAGCCAACACTGTGCAGCAGCTTCATGAGGAGCTCCAGCAGCTCAAGAGAGACAACCAAGCCTTGGCGTCTGACCTCAGAGGAAATGTAGACGCACTTAAACAGGAGAACAGTGTGCTCTCTGCTCAGTTAGCCAAATGAAGGAGGATGCTGAGAATAGAGAAAGGAGCTTCACCAGGAAAGTCCAACACCAAACAGACCAACTCTCAGCAGTCCCCAAAATGACAACTACAGAGACACAAACTCTGGCTGCCAGTGTCCCAAACCCCTGCCTTGTCTCTGTCCCACTGTCTCTGCTCTGCACCCAGCCCAACAACATCCTAGCAACTCCTGATACACCCACACAGCCAGCCGCCAACAGCCGGCTCTGCCCATCCCAGCTTCCCTCCACTCAGCCAGAAGGGCAAGCTCCACAAGTGGTCCTGCTGGCTGACTCAAATGGGAAATTCCTGGACACAAACAAGCTTTTTCCTGGTAAAAGACTGCAGTCGAAACACTACAGCACCACAGGCCAAGCAATGAAGCTGTTAAAAAAGGAAACCCTCAGGAGCCCTCAATAGCTGGTGATCCACACAGGAAAAATTGACCTGCACAGCCTCCAAAAGGACACTTCTGAGACAGTGAGGAAGATGGTGGAGCAGGCAAGTAAGGAATTCCCTGACACCTGCATTGTGATCTCCACCCTGCTACCTAGGACAGATACCCCTCCTCATGTCATCCATGACATCAATATGGAGATCAGAAGAGGATGTGCCACCTTACCAACATCCACCTGGCCCTCCACCCAACCATTGCCACGGTTAGCCACTGGGCTAGCTTTGCCGCTACACCTAGACTCCTGGGACTCCTCTCTGCACTCTGTGGCTGGATAGCCTGCTCTGGTGTGCTTCGTGGGAAGCAACAATTCGCCAACAATTCGTGCAATTAAGTGACCACAAGTCTCTGTGTTCGGGTATCTCACTGGGTGTCCCCCAGGGGTCAGTCTTGGGTACACTCCTCTTCATCATCTACCTCCTCCCCCTGGGCACAATCCTCCATCATCATGGGATCCACTTTCACTGCTACGCTGATGACACTCAGGTCTACATCTCCTCCAAACCCACCGCCGCCATCCCTCCCACCTCCCTCATCGCCCGCATGGAAGACATCCGGAGCTCATCGGCTCCAAATCCACCCTCACCAAATCCAGACTCCGCCCATCACTGTCCCAATCTAGCACCAAAATTTTGGTTCATTCATTTGTTACTTTCCGGATCGACTACTGCAATGCCCTCCTCACCGGACTCCCCACCAAACTCATCAACAGACTGCAAATCATACAGAACACGGCCACCCGAATCATCACTTGCACCAAATCATCTGACCACATCACCCCTATTCTCATCCAACTTCACTGGCTCCCGGTACAATACCGCATCCACTACAAAAACCTCCTCCTCACATACAAAGCTCTCCACCATCTAGCCCCCACTTAACTCTGTGACCTCCTCCAAGAATACAGCCCCTCTCGCACCCTCTGCTCAACCTCTGCTGGACTGCTAACCATCCCCACACCACGCCTCAGTACCATGAGTGCCCCAGCCTTCAGCTGCTCAGCACCCAGACTATGGAACTGCCTCCCCCCAGACAATCAGACTCCATCGCAACATTCAAATCTAAACTCAAAACCCACCTGTTCAAACTGGCATACTCACTCTGACTGGTCACTGTGCATTACACTTTTTTTAGGTCAATGTTCAGCATTACGCTCGTGTGTCACAGCAGTATTTCTATTTGAACTCTAATTTTAATACAAAAATTTTTCCACACATGAAAAAAAAATATGTGGAGATGGAGAAAATCTTGTGCTAAAAAATTCAATCCGTTACACAAATTTTTTTTCTTGTAAAAAATATTTCGCTCTGTTTCACACATTAAAAACTGTTGCAAAATTTTAAAAAATGCTTTCCGTTTCACACATGAAAAAAAAAAACTGTGGAAGAACAAGGATGTTCTTAATCTTCGTTGTGCACTTCTCCCTCTTGTGGGCAAAATTAGTATTACAGAAAACAACATTTAGAAAAATGTGCCTTATTTTTCCTCTTTTTGACTTGGTGCCACACAAACAGAAAAAAGCAAAAAAAAATTCTCATGCAAAGTTTTCTTTTTCCTCTTGGAAGTCCATTTCCGCCAGTGTGATGAGAAAAAAAAATTATGAGATAGTATCTCAAAATAATGACTTAGAATCTATTTTCTTCATTACAGAAGTAGCCAAGAACAGAAGAAAGTAGACATCTTGGGTAATACGACCTGTGATGTCCTGTATAGGTGTATACAGACATCCTTCCCACCCTGAGCATGTCAAGAACAACTGGTTATACGTCATCTGACCAAAAAGAAGAACTGCAATTCATGTTAGAACTCACAGTTGGTTACTGTGTCACTGAAATGACATGTGTTTAAACTGCAGCGGTGGTTTGAGGTTTGTTTCTGACTTTGGGAGAAAGTGAATTCTTGTCTGTGATAAACCTGATCAAACGATGGAAGAAGAACCAAGCTTGGCGTCGGTGACTTCCAGCACTAACAGTGTCTCAACACACGGTGAGTCGTGTATAGTGTTGGGGAGACTTAAACTACATGTAGTTGAACTACATAGCTTAACTACAATTTGCTGTAACTTGCTGGTAGTTGAAATACTTGACGCAGCACAAAATATGAATGTAGTTTAACTACTTTTTGGGTCATTTTTTGTAGTTTAACTACTTGATTTATAAACTACAATTTTGGCCAATGACATGAAATATATATTTTTTATATATATAAAAAAAGACCTATATAATATACATTTTATTTCATTTTTCTTTGAAGAAGTTCAACACTGGTGTCCCAGCCAGTGCAGCATGTGAGCGGCTTTTTAGTGTTGGTAAAGATGTTTTTAGTGCCAAACAGAACTGGCTGTCTGATAAAAACTTTGAGAGACTGCTCATGACATCTAGTTCTAGTGCCTCAGTGTTAGAGCCTCTGAAGTTCCTGTGATGTTGACCAAAATTTCAGCTTTTGTTCTTTAAATAATAAAACTTGCGTTGAGAGGCATATTTCTGCTGGCATGTGAATTTTTTGGTGGCTATTATATTTTGTTTCATATTGTTCATATATTCATATGTTGATTTATTTAACGCTGAGTTAAATTAGTATAATGAGTATACGTAGTTGCTAAAGCTACTTTTTTTAGCAGTAGTTTTACAAACTACATTTCTCCAGGAGTAGAAATGTAGTTTGTTCAAACTACTGCCAGGCTGAACTAC
>OMLP01044662.1:4221-52300 GCA_900302685.1 Spondyliosoma cantharus
TGTGTGTGTGTGTGTGTGTGTGTGTGTGTGTGTGTGTGTGTGCGTGCGTGCGTGCGTGCGTGCGTGTGTGTGTCAAAAGCCACATTGAGTAAATGACATAGAATGAAGGGTACAGGCCAGTAGGCAGTGAGGTAACTGACGGCATCCACCAGCTACTCCTGCACATTCCAACAGAATGCACTACACCTCACCTCTGCATACATCAATGGCATAAAAGAGTCAGAATAACTGAGACAAAAATAAGCTCAGCCAAAGCAACAAAATGAAAAGCTCTGCACATACCACACATAAAGAGATAGAGAGCAGTGGAAATTAGCAGCCAGTCAACAAGCACAAAACAGACGGCCTTAACAGAAGCAGTCTTTGAGGCCTTACGGCTCATATTGCAAATGGCTGACAATTTTTCCTCCTGTAAGACGTCTTAACGCAACAATATTGGACAGTCGGCAGTGTGAACATGACAACTTATCTCGTGCGAAAAAAAGCAAATAATACAAGGAAATGGCTTCAATACGAGGAGTACAAGAAAAACATCCAGTATTCATATTTTACAACAACATAAAACAGTGGCATTAAAGCATAATAATGCAAGTCAGACAACAATCCCAGACAATGCCAGATAAACACACTACACACAGATGACTAGGTTCATGAATTTGTACCAAACTGTCGTGGTTCAGTGCGCGCAGTCATACAACGAATACGTCTGACTGTAACATACTACAGTGGGTGAGAGTGGAACCGTTCGGATCCACACTGCAATCCAGGAAATAATAGTAATGCACCTAAAAGCTGTCTTCCATCTGCCATGATGAAAAAGAAAACAAGAACAGACGAGGTTAAGCCACAATAAAACGAGACGAAGGAGAAGACATCGTGATTGATTAAACACTGCGGCTTTGTGCAATTGAAATTGAAGACTTTCCAAATGTTAGTGGACTGAATGGCTCAAATTATGACAGAAAAACTAGTAATTTTGCGAGGGGTACAATACAAGGTTTTGGGAAAAAGTATTTTTGGGCACCAGTGCATCACATGACGTTGTAATCACAGTTTGGCTACTTTGTAAGGTTCTTCCTGAGGGCTTGGATCGGATGAGGATCATGTGTGGGCATTGTTTGACAGTTGTATGTGAGTGTAAACGTGTCAAACATGCCGATGCATAATGTCACCAGATGCGTCAGTCACCTGAGCGAGTCCAGCAATTTATCCTTGTCGGCCAAGGTAGACTGGAGCACACAGATTCAGACCACAAACTTGTATTAGTAGACCAACGTTTCAACGCCACGTTCGTGTTAATCAGTCAGGTCCAGCACTGAAGATGAAGATGATGATGCACATAGTATCAAAACATTAGGGCCAAAGACACAACTGAAGCAACCAGCACTTACATCACATTTACACAGTTTTTTTTATTTAATCAGTCTTGATTAAAAAATCTGACCTTTGCAAGAGTGTATGCTCCACTATGTACTCCTTAATGTGCTACAGGCTGTACCAGCTATCTCAGATGGAAGTAGGTGTTTTCCAAAACTGAGGTACATATCAAACCGTGACTTCTCTGGACTGCCACACCCCTAAAGATAACAGCAGCAGGGAAACACAAAACAAGCATTAAACACTGCAGCAGGGTTGGACTGTATTTTAAAGCACACAAACACTGAGTGAACTGGGCAAAGATGACCATCAATACATAGATTAAAGCTTAAGAGTGACAATGCAGTAAACCGAGCCGTCCCATTGCTTCAGGTTAAGTATTTCTAATGATTGGCTTCATACGAGTGTGTTGGGGACATGTAAATATGACAACCAACAAAGTGTGTAACAAAAATCACACAGAGATTAAATGAAGCCAATATTACAGGGAAATAATTACATGAATGGGCTGTGAGGCAAGATTGCAGTCATGTTTGCCTCCCTGAAGCCAATACACAATATTGCTCTCTACTGGAGACCAATAGGCAACCAGTCAGCCAGACAAGCCTCACAATCATAACACGAGGAGAGAAAATAACTACAACAACCATGAGAAATATGTATCACTCAAACACGAGTATTCATATCGCACCACGACATACATTAGCAGCATGCAAGAAAATGCGAGACGCAGAAAACAATCGGAAATGTAAAGGCTCAACAACGGCGAATCAATCGACAATTCACACAAGTGTTGCACACAGAAGAGAGGAGCAGAAATTAGCAGCTGGCAGATGGGAATGAAATAACAAAGCAGCATGAGCATCCATACTGTCACACACACACAAACTGAGCAAAGGCAAGGCACGCATGTTAGCAAAAGCAGCAGATGAATATTCCTCCCCAAGGCTGTCCTGAAGTTGTATTTCTGGACCGTTTAATAATGGCGACAAACAGGCAAATATGTTGCAGGTCCAGTACTCAAGCTGGAGTGTTCGTATTTCAATTCAATACATAAGTCACCCACATACACGGCCCAGGGGTGGCCGTAGAGTGGTGAAAAAACAAAATTCAAAGCGGCCACATTTAACTACATCGAGCACTCAAAATGCTAGTGCACGCAGGATACAATTTGTTCCCACGCTTTGATTAATTCCACTCACTGTCAGTGCTTACTGCAGCCCTCTGTGTACTTTCTAGCAGAAATTGGGAATGGAAGAAACACAAATTTTTCTTTAAACTTTATTAAATTGTTTGGGGAATAAGGATTATGCCGTAGCAGAGAATGTACCTTTAGTAAGTACAAAAAAAGTCTCTAGTCTGTCTTTCCAGTACACAAAGTGTCGCCAAGTGGAAAAAAGTTCTTAAATAGGTTAGTGGAGTCTGGCATGGGGGTTTTTGGGGCGAAAAATTAATTTAACCTTAGTAAGCCAAAAGACACACAGTTTAACATTTAATGTGAAAGCCAATGTTGCAGAATATGTATGTAAATGTCCACCTTCTTACATTTACATTTAGGGCATTTAGCTGACGCTTTTGTCCAAAGTGATTTACAATGAATACATTTGACATCTGGCACAAATGAAACTGATATATTTTGTCTCTCTATGGCAACTCCGGGACGCTAGAAGTAGACAACAATGCCAAAACCTTTACAGCACTGCACAAACAAGGGCCGGCAGCCATATGGTGAAGCACAAAAACAATGTTTCAACAAAGCCAAGATGACCATCGGCACACAGATGTAGGCTTAGTGATGATGCAAGAGCAACGAATAAACAGTCAGATAAACCCATTGTGTGATTACACTGATATTCAGGCTATGTTCAGGCTATATTTCCTGCAGCCAGTATAATTTAACAGGAAATCAGTAGGACTCCAAAAACATGCATCAGTAACCATGTGGGAAAATGTAACAAGGACAGTTTAACCAATAACATACATTAAACTCAAAGAAAAACAATCATATTCCTCTACTACATGACTCAAAGCATCAAAATACAAGTCATAAAGCAAGCCAGTAGACAAGTACAAAATAGACATTAAACATCAACACAACATTGGAATCCATGTTGTGAAGCACGTAAAGTTTGACTGAATAAAGCCAACGTGACAGTAGGAGCCAACATGAGGTTAGAAGTAACAGTTAAAGAGTGGTAGAGCAAGCTGCCATATGAGCCCCTTGCTGTGTGTGAAATCTTTCTAATGTTTAGTTACAAGTGCGTGTGAAGAAAATGTGTGGAGTTTATGAGCTCATCATTCATCAGACGTTAAGCACAAAATAAGCACACAAAAAAACAACCACCAAAGCAGTACGGCCTGACCAAAGCATAGACACAATATGCCAGTTAGAGACAGCCATTGAACACTTACCTTTGTGAAGAGAGGCAGAGTCAATATTCCCCGACAAACTCATCCTAAAAAGCAACACTTTTATTCTGTTGGCAGGCGAGCTGGCTTAAAAAAACATAAAATGTGACATGAAAGGCAGCAGTAGCAGGTGAATTTAACAGACGGAGAACACGGAGACCACTGACTACTTTTGTAAAAGGCCTTGTTCTTTTGCTGCGTGGCAGGTCACAGTGAGTTGAGTGTCTCCTGTGTGATTAGCAATTCCTGACCAAGCTGGCAGGCTAATTGTTCATACACGCTTTGCATCTAGTATCTGTACTTTCTTTAAAGGGAAATTTTAGAGAGTTTATAATTTGTTGATTTTGCAGAATTCACTCTGCTTACATGGAACAAATATAATACCAGTGTACAGTAAGTAACATAGATGATGGGTGTGATTTCATTAGCAGCTGTGGCTAATAAATAATACATATTAAATCTTGTAAGGGCACAAAGTTTTGTCTGCTTGAGGCACATTATATAAGGTTCAGCACAACATTAAAACGTCCAGCGTCTGTAGTTTGATGCTACAACAAAAATTGCATAGCCTACATGCTAATCTAACTTTTTTTTAATGCAGACATTAATGCAAACCCTTCAGTTGACATTTATATGTAAATTGGAAAATGCATGCAAAAACAGAAGGATGGAAACCTGCAACACCTATCTTTGTGCAGTTTGAAAATAACTGCACAATGTGCACCTGTCTCTCTTCCCCCCATGTCATGGTAGCTTGCGACTGCCAGCAGATAACTCAGTGGCACTCTGATCAGTAGTAGTCAGATTTTCCCTGATTAAAACAACCAAGCTATAATGTTGCTGCCATCAAACTATAAATCTGTTCTCCTCTCTGCTGTTGTCAGCTGTCGTTTCAGTTTGAAATCGATGCGACCCCATCTCCACCACATCCACCTGCAGTTCATCGTATCCATTGCCCAGGACCTGCTCACCAGAGTTGACCTCATCACATCCAGATCTTCAGCCATTCTTTCCATCCCATCACCACCACCAGCCTCTAGGCGCCGACTGAGAATATAGTCGACATTGCAATGGGGCCTAATCGCCAAAGACCCTTTCCTGATTGAAGTAGTACATTTTGGGCGACATATGACTTCACCTCTAAACTGTAGTTTAATGCAAGTTGCTTTTATTCCTGATCACAATAAATATCCCCCTGCTGCATGGGCATATTATTAGTAAAACACTGATAACTACATAGTGAGACGGTAGACTTGAAATAGTAGAGCTGCAATAAGAGGACGGTGAAACATTAACATTTATTTTTCCCTTATGTGTTCTCAGTTCAAGGAGACCTGATTCTGACTTCAATGGTTTGTTTTTAATCAGTCTGACACAGTGTTTGCATTCACACTGCTCTGCTCACCAACTTTTCGCAGAGTCTCCAAATTTGTTTTTGGACTTTGATGCCGACGTCCACTCCATGTTGGAGACCGATTTCTTTTGGCTTTATCAAAGAGGATTTATTTTGTGATGTGAAATTAGCCATTTGAAGACTCACATCAAGTGCAATCTGAACACTTAATGGAAAATCTTTCTCACTTGTCACTGATAAGTAATGAATAAAGTTATAAGTTCTGCTATTCAGTAGTTTGAGTACACTTCCCATCGACTGGAGAAAATTATGAATAACTGAAATCCACCATAAAGCACCTTTCTTTGTTAGTTTTCCTCGTTACATCATCAAGATAGTTCCAGCATGACTATAAGAGGGTATAATAGACTATACATTCTCTCAACAATATTAAACATTAATGATAAACCTTAAACCTTTGTTCTCATCATTGTTCTTATTTTGCCCTGTGTCTATGTAGGAAAGTCTAGGCTAGATAAGGCATATGAAGGAAAAGATATAAACAAGTGAAAGGTAATTTCCAACACTATCACAAAATAACTCTTAGCATTTGATTAGCACGGCTGATTTAAGAGTGGAATAAAGATAGCAGTTGCTCAGTGGAAACATCAGCCAATTATAATAAATAGTTAACCCGAGACTTTAAAAACAATTTATTTTGTGAAGAACAGATGGGAAAATCTATAAAAGGACGGAAAAAAGGATTAACACTTGTGACTCGTTTAATGTCTTTCAATTTAATGTCTCCAGTGGCAATCAACTGAAGGCCACGGCTTTAATTGGCAACTATTGTGTGAATGTTTATAACACTCAGATTGTCTGATAGGATGGTGCTGAGGAAGGAAAAGAATGGTAGAAAACGGTTAATATAACTTATAGATTTGCCATTGATGACTATATTTGCCACAGAGTCAGTGGTGTGTGTGTGTGGTGACATCAGCGGTGGCTCAAGCTGTCAGTTACTCAACTCACCGATGTCAGCTGTCACGCACATACAGCAGCACCAGATGACATGCGAGGCCTCGGGCAGATGTACTATATGCCATGCAGACATGTACGGTCTTGATGTATGTCCAGATAACAGCTACATCACAAGCGCACACACGCTATGTCATAGTGTCCCTGCCATGTCAACACTGGGTCTTGGGTGTTTACAAAGGCTGACACGTAAAATCTCTGTAGCAAATACGGATTGGAGCACTTAGAGTGGCTTATTTTCTGCTATCAGTGTTTCAAAACTCACACTCGGTACAATTCAAAACAGAGGAAATTGCCCCTAGTTTTTTTTTGCAATACACAAAACCATAATCTCAGGAGACATCAGTCCAAATATAGTTTTCCCTGTTCCCTTCATGATTATTTTATCTCACTTCAAAACATGAGTCGACGCAATTTTAGGCTTTGATGAGGTTAGACAAAGTGCAGGAAAGTTCCTTTTTCATATTGTTTTTTAGTTTTATTTTGCTGCGTAACTTTGTGTTCTTTTCAATTTAAGCCTGCTCGAGCCAATGTCTCTCTTCTCACCTATTGCACCACTGGTCAACTGCCACTATCTCACTCACCTCATTATTTTCATTAGAGCATGGAATGTATTTACGTGTGATAAAATGTGTCCAAGTAAAAAATGTCCAAGTTATAAAATGAGACCTCACATGGCGCTTGTACACTGGTGTTTACGTGTGTGTTTCATGGACTTGCAGGAAATGCAGGAAAATAATAGTGCAGGATGAGTGTGCCTGTTGGAGCCAAATTGTTTTGTAAGGGTTATTGCTGGCGTACATCCAGAGGCCACGAAAATAAGGAGCAGGCAGGGTCACAGTATGAGAGGAAATCAGATTGCTTAAAGCAGTGGTTTTCAAAGTGGTGGCTGCGGCCCAGGGGGCGGTAGAGGGGCCTCAGAAAATTGGAGGGAAGATAAGAAAAAAAATGCAAAAAAATAATATTAATATTAATAACCATTTGTCCTGAACCGTACAACACATAAACGTAATCGTCGGATTCTCAAGTTCACCTGCAAGTTCAGCATGACGACGTCTGTGTAGACCTGGCGTTTTTTATCAAGCTGCTCTACTTCTCAAGCTAGCGCGTAACTAGCTAGCGCAAATTGGGGTTTTGACAACAAACAGACCGAAGGAGCAGACCAACAGCCCTGCTGTGGAAGACTCTGCTGCAAAAAAAGAACTCATGGCCAACTAAAATCCAAAAATATGAGGCAGCATACATTAAGTATGGCTTTACAGCCATACAGAAAAATGGCCATGATTGCCCGAAATGCGTCCTCTGTCTGGAGACCTCTCAAACGAGTGTTTAGATGTTCGTTAATAATTTTCTTGTGCTAAAGAAATGTAATAATTATTGAATAGTGAATGAAAGTAAGAAAATACATTCTAAAAGTTGATGTTTCTTTACATATTTTGTAGCATTGTCTGTCGGTTTGGGGGTCCCCAGCCAGAAGCTGATGTTGTTTGGCCTAGACATGGAACAGTCTGGGAACCCCTGTTCTAGGTAACCCTTCATTTGTACCTACGTGTATTAACTACTGTGCAAATTCAATGACCTATCCAATTTTGTTTCAATAAAACGCCTTGCTTAGATTTGAACGAGGTCTAACTGCTCATCTGTTGATTGTCCTAATGGAATGACCGTGGATGCAGTCATGGCAGCTCATATTTCTCACTCCTGTGCTGACTGACTGATATTGAGGCCTTAAACTTTGTAGTCGTGTGTTTTTCGGTCATTGCCCCAGTGTCGTGACGTGAGTTTTGTTGAAATCTTTAAATGGTGGCGCTTATGGTGCGATCTGATTCTAACAGTTAAAGGACAAGTTCACCTGAAAAGGACAACTCTGTCACAATCTACTTGCCGTCACGCTGATGGCAAAACAGTGTTGCAGCGCGCTCTCCTAAACAGCTGAAGTAGATGGGGACTTATTTTGAAATATTAAAAAAAAAACACAAAAACAGCCCAACATAACATAAAACAGCTCCAGGCAGCATGTCAGTGTGTCCCACTGGCATGAGGGTGAGTGGATCATGACGAATGATGATGACATTTTCATTTTAGGGTGAACTTTTCCTTTAAGACCCCTTCATGTGTGAGGCCTACAGCCTGCTTGGACATACATCTGACTAAAGTTATTCACATGCTGTTAAAACAACCAGAATTGTGCTCTAAATGTTTATTATATGTATTATATGTATGCATACATCTTTTCAGCCATTGTATTATTATCTGTGCTTGTTTCTGCGCCAACCACAAGCCCACAACATGAACTGATGATGTCACTATCCTGTTTGTGGGTGGTGGTTGTCTCTGAGTTAGGTTTCTTTTTCTTGTAAAGGCCGTTAACGACAGCGCGAGTGAAAGTGAAAGTGAAACAGACTTGATCTTCGGGACAGTGAGCTCCGATGGGGATCGTGTCGGTGCTGTTCGGCCTCGGCAGACACGTTGCGCCCCTGATGGCCTGGTTCACCTCCACGTACCTGTACCCACTGCTGGAGTGGCTGTGGGGCAGATTCTTAATATTACAGCGCTGCGTACAACCCTTGTTTCGTCGGTTGTTTGTAGCGATAGGCTGGCGAAAAGATCCCGTGAGAAGCATAGAGGAAGTGCCTGAGATAAGCGACGACGAGGATCCAGATCCGGTGAGAGTGCGCCCGGACCAGGTCAGACCCCCCGGCCACACCGACTGTGAGCCTGGGCCCGGGGCCGGAAACTCCGACAGAGAGCTGACAGATGACGAGGGTGATGGTGAAGAAGATGGTGAAGGGGAGTATAGAGTCGAGAGCGCAGATGACTTGTACTGCGGCTATGATTCAACATGGGAGACTGAGGAGAACCAGAGGAGCCCACCCAGGGGCCCCAACAGGCGGTCAGCAGCGTCCAGATCAGTGAGTACACCGCAGGCCCGCAGCTCAGGCCTGCTGCTGCTGCTGCTTTCACTTTACAGTAATGCGCTGTAGTGTTTAAGGTGTGTCTATTTGTGATCTTGTGGTGACTTTTTATAAATGGATTATATGATGACAATGACTTTACTGCAATTTAAGGACAATTCCATTTTTCAACACCTTTTTTTTTTTTTATCTTGATGACTACTCAGAATCCACTGCAGTGTTTTGTTCTTAGACCTAATATGACGACTATATGTAGAAGTATTTACATCCTTTACTAAAGTAAAAGTAGGCCACTAATACCACACTTTTCTCCTGCATTCAGAACCTGACTTAAGTAAAAAAAAATGATGTTGTTTTCAGTATTTGGATGCTTCAACTATCAAAAGTACTCCATCTGCAGGAGAACGACTGTACACACAGTCGGGTAGTTTCATCCAAAACAATGCACCATCTGATTTAAAGTCATCATGTGTTTGTTGTAGCGTTGCTGTCCCGGGAGATCCATGCATCACTTACAGCCAGTTTTCAGTTTTGTGGCGATGCATTTTCCAGCTAGTCCACAAGGGTTTTTAAATCATTGATTTAGCTTAAGATGTATGAGAATTTTCTCTACTCGTGAAGGACCGCTTCAAATTCACCAGACTTAAAGATGCAGCGTGTTTTTCTCACTGAACACGAAAGGTATGAAAAATGGGTATCTGAGAGTTACTAAAGCTGAAAAACACTGTGAAGTACAATATTTGCCACTGATACGTAGAGGAATAGCAGTATAAAGTTGCATAAAATGGAAAGTGCAAGGACCTCAAAATTGTGCACACAACAGTACATGTACTTAGTTACATTTCCACCACTAAATACGTAATGTCTTGAGTTTAAACTGACCTGCATTCATCTTCTTTTCACCAGTACAAGTTCAGCAGATTTGAAAGTGCTGCAAAAGACATGCAGAACTACAGGCATGACTACCCTGTAAGTTCTACACACACACACACACACACACACACACACAGGTATAGCCTACAGCGCCCACTGCAAACACGCATTGTCTCATGTTCAAGCCTAAACCATGTACACAAAGACTGTTCTTTTTTGTCTCCCCACAGAACAGGTCACAACGCTGGACAGGACCAGTATCTGTAAGTACACTGCTTAAACGACTCATATGACATGCTTATGAATATAAAATCAAAACATGTCTACATCATTTCTTCTTCTTCTTCTTCTGCTTGAACAGGATGACAAGCCTAACCTAAACTTCTACCTCGGATGGAAGCCCTCTGAGCCTGATGGTGAGCCTACAGTTACAAACACACTGAAGTCCACTGACATCAATGAGATAGGCTCTTTATTTCTTTTAAAACAAAGCAATGTTAGCCCTCATCACAGATTCCCATCTTGCTTTGTTTCATGTGAGTATCTTTTAAGAGGCCCGAAGGTCAGAAACATCTGGTGCGACCACACTAGGCTCAGAACCACTGGATTAATCTTATTCTGTGCAACCACATTGACATCTATTTACATATTGATTTACCTCGGGTCCACAGGCGTCTACATCAACACTTTCCACGACGAATGGACCGGAAACTATTACGCACTGGAGCGCGTACACACCTACATTCAATGGTATGTCACTCTATAATCACAGATGTAATGTACAGTGTTCAGTTTGTGTTTCCACCATTTTTTAAAACATTTTTTTTCTTAAAAGGTTGTTCCCACTGCAAGAACCAGGGGTGAACTATGAGGCCAGTCCCCTGACAAAAGAAGAAATTCAGGTAAACTGCTAAAAAAAAAAAAAAGATTACAAAGTAATTAAAAAAAAAACATATTCTGACGGATGTTCTACCTTTGCCTCAGGGTTTTCTGAATAACAGCAATGCGAAGGAAAATCTGCTGAAGTCCTACACGCTCATGCTGGACTTCTATGGTATCAAGTTGTGTGATGAGGAAACAGGAGAAGTCAAGAGGGCGCACAACTGGAGAGAGAGATTCAACAACCTCGACACGTGAGCTCTGAATTTGAATCATATTGTTCACTACAGGGAACAGAACGCTCTCAATAATCTCCTCTTTGTCCGCCTTTTCGCTGCTTGTCGTTGACAGTCACACCCACAACAACCTGCGCATCACCCGCATCTTGAAGTGCCTGGGAAACCTGGGTTACGCCCACTACCAAGCCCCCCTGGTCCGCTTCTTCCTGGAGGAAACTCTCGTTCACGGACAGCTCCCCAACGTCAAGGAGAGTGTGCTCAACTACTTTGTGTTTGCTGTCCTCAGTAAGAAGGAGCGCAGGAATCTCCTCAAGTTTGCCTACTCAAAGTATGACCGTCAAGATGAGTTTGTGTGGTGCCCAAAAAAAATTCAGAGGATTTGGTCGAGTCCGAGGCACAGCAGGGAATGAAGAGGTTTTGACCATGAAGATAAACGCAAAGATCCTGCAAATGCAGCTGCCAAAGAAGAATCTGTCACCGTGCCCCTTAATCAATACTGACTCTATACAGTATGTACTTTGTACTAATGATCAATGATCATAGAATCTCACTGCCACTTAAACCTACTACAGGGACTTTTTAACTGGTTATTTAACCGGCGGCATGGCACTAGAACCTTGCGTTGTTTCACCCTGGTCATTAGATACCTCATTGCTATGCATCCTGCAAACAGCTGTGTTTGCAGCCGTTACAAAGAAAATGCGTTTTGTTTTACTCGCTTTCCAAACAAATGCACTTGCTCGCTATCTTTACTATAGAAAGCAATGGTGCTCCTTTATCCAGAGCTGCCACCAGAGTCAGCAAAAAAAAAAGAAGTTTTTACATTAAAGTGCCTTGTAGCTGTTTTAATCTTGACAAATAGACATCAAAAAGTTTTTCCTAACATTTTACATTAATTGTTTTGTTTTCAAAGGTTTCATATTATGCTATGGTGTGGTGTGCATAAGTGGCACAAATTAAGAATTGTAATAACTGAGCATCTCTTTGACTGTTGACTGGCATGAAACGACTGTTTGTAATTCTCTCTGAAATCTGCTGTTTTCTTGTTTAGATGCTCTATTTCACACCAAAATGCCTTACGTTATCATAGACTTATCACACTTGCTTTTGTTCCCGTTAAGGTAATTATTTTTTTATTAGTTAACCAATTCATTATTTACAATGACCTGATGAGATTCACATAACATTTGTGTCAGTTTTTGGTCAAAATACTGTAAAACAGTAGTTAGAAGGGTAAAATAAGGTGAATTCTACTGAGTTTCATGTTGGGGACTTTCATCAGTGGTTAACTGCAGTAAAGTGACTAAATGGTGAAGAAGTAGGAGATACAGTTGTCATAAATTTTGAATGATATAAGTTGTGCTAATTTCTGACACAGCATGACTGTCATACAAATACTGATTGTTCTTAGAAATAAAAAAAAATTGTGATTTGATTACAACATTTCTCAGTGTTTTGTGTTCTGTGCTTTGATAAATGCAGATATGCAGTGTATGGATGCCCAATGACGCCAAAAAGGCAGCAAAGTGGGTACTATTTTGGTAGTACTGCAAAACAACCCTGGCATTGGGCTAACCGAGTCATGTGACTCTTTACTCTTTACGATCAACTCTTCCATGCTTGTTTTACCCAACAGCAATGTGGAGGCCAAACTGTCTCATACTTAAAACGACAGACACAAGCACATGTCATCAAACAGGTTTAATTGGTTGAGCTGGAAAAGAAAAAAAAAATCAGGACATTTCATTAACAACCATTAATGGGGTGTATGCTGCAGATAGTTGGAGCGGTTGCATTCAAACCTGCTGGACATATGAACACACATATGCAGGTAAACAGTGTTGCCTTATCTTTCACGTTATTCATCTCAGATATATGGCTTTTAATTTCTCTACTTAGAAAAGTATGATTAAAAACATCAGTATATACAGAAATACATTCATATTTACATATTGCAAATGGTGTGTTAATCAGTTACATTATGGTTTTCTTTAAAAAAAAAAAAAATGCTTTGACAGGTGAAAGGTACATGTAATAGGACTCTGTACCTACGTAATACATCTTGAACACAAGCAACTTAGATGGCCTTCAGTTTTTTTTTAATCTTTTTTCAAAAGTGATGAAACAAATTAGAAACGTTAAGTGACAAAAACAATTACAAACATTGTCAAACTTTATTTCTAGTAGGAACAAAAACTGGAAATTTAACGAAATACTGTCCATCTACATTTACAGTGATGACTTCAACTGGTGAAAGATTTAAGTGTCTCTCAAAACTGTAATTTAGTGTCCATAAAACAGAGACTAAGACATGCTCTTGTCATTCTCTGCAGCTTTATCACTCTCCTTGTGTGTATCATGTTTACTGTCCTTTTTCTCCTCTCTTTTTTCTCTGCTTTTGCTCCTGTCCCGACGATCCCTGTCTTTGTCCCTATCTCTCTCCCTCTCTCTGTCTCTATCCTTGCCCCGGTCTTTCCCGCGGTCTCTGTCCCTGTCGCGTTCCTTGCTTCGGGATCTTTCCCGTCTCCTGTCTCGCTCTCGATCACGGTCACGCTCTCGCTCTCGGTCACGGTTCCGCAGTCTTTCACGGTCATAGTCCCTCCTGTCAGAATCCCTGGGTCTGTCTCTTTCCCTGTCTCTCTCCCGGTCTCTCCTCTTGTCTGTGTCTTGATCCCTATGTCGCTCTCCCTCCGTTTCCCTGTGTCGCTCTCCCTCCGTTTCCCTGTGCCTCTCGACCTCCCTCCCTCTGCTGCGGTCTCTTTCTCGGCTACGTTCCCGATCGCGGTCCCTTTCTCTGCCTCTATCCCATTCTCGCTCTCTGCTCCACCGCTTTACCTGGCCTCTGTCCCATGACGGCCTGCCAGCATGAGGGACTTCCCGTTCTCTTTCCCTCCGGCGGTCCTCAGACAGCTCCCTCGGCCTTTCTTCAGAAGGTTGTGAGGGACCAGGGGCAGGTTCTCGGTGGCCTCCCTCAAAACGACTGAAGCGTTCTCCACTGCGGGGTTCTGAGTCCTCTCGGGTGGTGCTGCTCCTCCTTCTCATTTCAGGAGAGTGGCGGCGCCAGTGGTCATCCCTGTGCTGGTCTGGACTGTGGGCTCCCATGCGAGTCGGAGGACCTAAGGGTGCCTCTGGAGGAGTCGGCAGTAATGGCCCGCTGTGACGAACAGGTCGAGCCTCTTCAGAGTATTTATCCAAGCGGTACCGCTCCGATCCTCCAAAATGGTGAGATGGGTGGGGTCTATTCTCATGAAGGAGAGGACCTCTATGCTCATCAAAAGATCCTCTATGTGGTGGCGAGGAATGTGGTCTTGAGCTCCCATATTGGTTATGTGTACTAAAGTGCTGTCCACTAATCTCGCCACTGGAAGGTTGTCCCCTTCTGTCCTCATACTGGTTAGGTGGAGGTCCTCGGTAAGCTGGACCTGGTGGGGTAGCCTGATTGTCTTTAAAAATGTGGAGAGAGTTTGGATTCTGGTCCACATTTAGCTTAAAAGAGTTTGAATTGTCTTTATTATACTGTTCTGCGGGGCCTCGAGGTTGGTCTAACATCGAGGGTTGAGTCCCATGGTCACCATACTGAGATGGCGGGGGGCCCCTAGGCCCTGGAAAGTGGGACGGAGGAGGGAGTCTGTTATCAAAGTGAGGAGCAGGAGGTGGCCCTGTGAAAGGTGGAGGGAGACCTCTGTTTGCAGGGAAACTGAATGGTGGTGGAGGTCCAGAGAATCTAGGTGGAGGTAAACTGTTCTGTCCATCAAAAGCAGGAGGTGGGGGCATGCCTGGAGGGGGGCCTTGCTGTCCAAGTCGCTGTGGGGGAATGGAGGGATCAAATATTCGGGGTGCAGGGCCTCGCTGGGCCATTGGAGGGAATGGTGGTGGTGGCCCTCTGAGAGGCATGATATTCTGAGGTGGTGGTCCAGGGAGAGGCTGCTGCTGCGGTGGTGGCTGTGTGCCTGGCCACTGGTTCTGATAGGGAGGATATGCAGCCGGAGGTGGACCGTATTGCTGGCTGCTGTCACCCTGCATGGGGGGAGGACCCCGTACAGGGGGAGGAACATGGATGGGTGGTGGGTGTCCCTGTATAGGAGGGGGGCCTGACATTGGAGGAAGACCCTGTATAGGTGGTGGCAAAGACATTGGCGGAGGCCTTATCATCAGGTTTTGACCCTGCATCAGATGTTGCGGGGGGAAGTTGGATGGTGGCGGAATGTCAGCGGGAGGTTGGTACTTGCTGTTGAAGCCTGACGCTGACATGTGATGCGGCATGTGATGGGACTGAGTGTCAACCATTGTTGTGCTCTGAGTGAGTACTGGTATTGTTGAAGTTATTGTGGATGCGTTCGTAGGCTCATAATAACTTGTAGTTGGTATATCTTGGCTATTTTCCTCATAGTCCTCAGCAGCTTTTAAAATACTGGCAGCATTTGGCCAAATACTGTACTTGTCCATCTCTGTTTCCTCCTTGATTGGCTCAGCTTCCTCAGTTTTTACTTCTTTTTCATCCAAGTAGTTGACCTCCATATCAGGTTCCACCTCCTCTCCTAATAATGGAATTGACACCTCCGTCGTGACAGAGTCCATGAAGGGTAGCATCTCCCTTTTCACTTCCTCTTGAGGCAATAATGTGTCTGGGCTTTGTGAGGAGTCTGGGAGTTCAGTTACATTAGACAGCTCGGGCTCTTGAGCCACAGGTTCTAAAGGAGTAGAGTCAGGCAACAAAGAAGATGTCTCCTCCATCTCCTCAGGTTCATCAGATGGCTTCCTGACAGCTGCAGCCTGGCGAGGATCCCTGCTCTGACGGGGATCTCTCCTCTGGTTGATCAAGGGAGCGACTGATGAAGATTTCACTAGTTCCTCAACCTTTTTGCCAAGCTGCAGCAGCTGAGTATTAGCCAAGAGGGATTTGGTTGGTTGAGTTAAGAGTGTGTCTGGAAGTGTCAATGACGCAGCAGGTGCCACTGAAGATAACATTTGCTGTTCTTCCTGTTTCTGGAATGTTTGATCACCAATCTGTTTAAGGCTCTCCAAGATCTTTTGTGGATCAGGTATAGGTTCAGCTGCAGCTTTAGCTTGACCAGGTACTAAAGTTTTGACATCGTCAAAGAGGGAGTCATCCTCTGGGTCATATGCCACATCATCACCTTCATTCGCGACCACCTCAGGCAGCTTAGACACTTCAGGTTTGCTTACTACTTCAATAGGCTTCTTAGACACACTATAACCCCTACTGGGGTCATACTCTTCTTCTGGATCATATGGTCGGTCATCTTCGTCCTCCTCCACCTGATTCTCTTTTGAACTCTGTGCAAACTGCCGCACAATGGGGTCTAGCATTGTAGCAGGTGGTATGGAGAGTTCCCCGCCCTGATCAGATGGCGAGTTGGAAGCTTCAGAGTCATGCTTTTTCTTTCTAAAAAGAGTGTTTAGGATAGTCTGAAGAGGAGAGGCAGTTGCTGCAGAGGAAGCAACAGAGGTGGATGAAGATGGAGAGTCTTTTCCAGTAGTAGTGGATATGGCTGGAGCTTTGACAGAGGACATCAAGGAAAAGATGGAGGAGGGGGTCACAGTGCTGTTTGAGTTCTCAGAGGAGCTGGATGGGGGTGACCCTGGAGGAGTTGTACTGAAAGGGATTTCAAGACTCTGTCGTGTGGTTCTTTCTGCTTTGACCAAAAGAGATGGCTTTGGAAGGCCAGTGTCATCGGCATCTTTGGTTTGAGTCTTGGACCGTTTCTCCTCAATTTCCGGCATCAAAGCAGAACGCTTTCTGTCCTTCTGGCAGATCAGCAACCCAAGGAGGAGGTTTGGACGAGCTGGTTCAAGGCCTGGAAGATAGACAAAACAGAAGTCTTAGAAGAGCATTTGTATACTTACATTTAGACAAAATAGACTTCCATTCTTTCACCAAAACTGATTAAACAAAAGGTCTGATTGAGCCTCTCTGACTAATACATTACAGAAAGATAACACAGGTGAAATGAGAGCTTCCACAATACACACAGAAAAAAACAGTAGCACTAGAGGGCTTTATTAGTTATAAGTCTTATCATGTTTAAAGTGTATCCTTTTTTTTTTTTTTTACAACAAATGACAATGTACATGACTGTGCAGGTTTCCAAGACTACAATTCAGCAATAAGTCAGCAGGCATTTAATTTATTGAATTCAAAATCCAAAGCAAAAGTCTGACATTAGTGAATACGTGCCAGCTGCTGAGAGGCATTTGTTATAAATAGGCATGTGTAGGTAGGTGTCCGAGTTGATGTGTAGAGCCAAATTTAACAAAATTAAAATCATTCTGAATCATTCACTGAGCAACACTAGACTCTATCATGCAATTGTCAAACAACAAATGTGAGACAGATAGTAACAGATGGAACACTATAATATTATTCTCGTTAATTAGTTCCTGTTAAAATTTCATTTGGGATCACAACTAGCCGGGCCACAGAAACATCAGACTAATTTGAGATGTGTAAATGTATTTTTCTGAAGATACTCTCTTCATATACGGAATAACCTCACACATCCAATATTCTCTTGTTGAGGCACAATATGCAGTAAATCTACTGATGAGAAGGACGACCTTTGTACTTACCACTGCTGGGTAGTTATGAGTGTACTCTTAACAGTGTTGTAAAATCTCTGGTTGAAAAGTATGCTGATTCTTCATTTAGTAGGACATGTTAAGAACATTTTTGTTTGTTTTGTTTTGTTCATTCCAGTTGTGCAACACATCGTATGAACACCAGCGAGGTATAAGATGAGTTACCGGTTACCTCACAGCAATTTATTGATTTAACAGTTCTGTTTATGTAGGAGCCAAGTCTTAAGAAACAAAAGGCTGAAACTGGACTCAAATGGCACCAACCTGAGATTCAAACTTCCTTTATTAGAAATGATTGATACAAAGTCAGATACACAGCAGAGATCACAGCAGCCGTTACATGCACTGAGGGGGTTTTCAAGGACAGACTCAACAAGATGCGTGAGTGCCCCCTACAGTACAAACCCATGAATCAAACAAGCTCTCATTTCAACCTGGTTTCAAAGAAAAAGTTACACTAAATATACTCACCACATGTACAATGACAAGAAACAACTAAATGTAACAGCAAAGACATTTAGATATATTTACGTTTATGTCACCACTAAAGTATTTGTGTATCCCTTTAGATGCTTACCTGGCCCATCAAACGGTAAGAGTTTGGAGGGTAATGGGTCCTTTGCGTCCAGTGGGATGAGATAGAGATCTTTGATGCGACGGTTGTTGTTAGCCACCACACCAAATCGCTTCCTGCTGCTAAAGTAAGAGAAGAGAGAAACATACGCCACCTCCTCTTCCTCTGTGGCTGGATGGAAACGGATCAGACACAGTTCCTGCAAACACAGAGAGATCAGACACCGGTGTGTAAGTGATACAGGGCCGTTAAATGCAAAATGTTAAGGGTTTATACAAAAATTCCCTGAACAAACCTTAGAAAGCGAAGTTTTCAGTTTCCCGACATAGTCCCAAACTGTGTTTGGAGATATACGTCCCCCAACATGAATGGTGTCTGGCAAATCCTGCACAACATTGACAACATTAAGTATGATGCTTTTGCTTGTCCAGAGTATTTTCTTTTTTCAATCAATAATGAGTTTAAAGTTAAGTATGAGCCTAATAACCACAGAAAAATGACTAACCTCCTTCAGATGTTCAAAGGACCCTGACACCAGATAAGCCTTGGTCACAAACTTTGCTACCCCCTGCATGTTGATAAGTCCTTTCCAAATCTTCTCTTGACCATGGAGGAAGATTGCCGTCTCACCCTCAGGAGGAGGCTCAGATGTACTGTAAAACAAAACCATCTTTAGAAAAAAGCCAAAACCCAAGTCTGAAGCTGTACAGTTTATCTTCTACGGGGCTTTTTCTGAAACAATACAACATTGCCTCATGAATCCTGTTTAGAAATAGAATTGTACATATATATTCTCACACAATATTAGCACACAGTACATAAAATATCCTGCTAACAAATGTCAGTACACCCAAAAAACCCTGGAATGCCAGGAGTAGCTAATTTATAAAGCTTAAAACTGTGGTGAGATTGAGCACCTTGTTTTTGATGGTTTGGACACAGCTACTGAAGGTGGTGGAGCTGGGGGCATCGGCAGTGGTGCCTTGGGTGGGACCTCTGCTGGAGCACTGACAGGGGCAGGGAGTGGTTCTGCTGAGTTGTTGATGGGTTTTTCTGGAGCGGTGTAGGTGACAGTCACACCAGAGCTGTGCCTGGCCATGCGTGGGTCTCTGCGGGTAATGGTGACAGAGGACACGGCAGGGATGACGGGTGTGGGGGCCGATGTTTGCATCATATTTAGGTCCTCCTGATAAAGCTGCGGCTGTGATTCTGGGACAGCTGGCTCCAGGTTAGACTGGTAGGACTGAGGGGTCGGGTGCTGGTAAGCTGTGGAGACCTGTGGTTGGCCAGCAGGAGGGACATCCCCGGACCTGGATGAATGCAACTCTTGTCTGGGCAGCTTAGTTTCAGGCTTCTTTGTCAGCTTGGCTTTCTTAGCCGCTGGCTCATCTTCTGTCTTCTGACCTAGAAGGTGGAATTCAAAAACATTAATCACGTGTTGCTTAACCACTCACGTTGAATCCACTGGATGAATATAACCTTCTCAGCCTCTTATTTACCAGTGCATATTTTACAGTTGAGGTCGAAGAGATGAGTCCTGTGTTCAGAAGTAGTGTCTTTGAGCATGTTACTGAAAATGTCTGGCATGCTGCTGCCACTGTTCCCCTCCACAGCAGAGGGCTGAGCTGAAGCTGAAGGAGACTCGTCTTGGTCCTGTGGACAGAGAGAAAAAAATCTGTCAAATCCTTCACATAACACCTATAAATCTTGCTTATTATGATGCACAATTTTGTAATTGGTGCATGGTGGATGTGGGTTTATTGCCTAAAAGGAAGGAAGTAAGACAAAGTTCCTGAAAAGGCAGAAACTGCATTGAAGAACAGGACAGTTGGCAAGATCAGTGAGCTGTATTTGCCAGATTGTTCTAACAGTTTGTGGACTAAGAATCTGTGCAAAGGTGAAGGACAGAAAAGTGTGAAAGCTTAAGAAAGACAGCATGCCACCACTTACTGCAGCAGAGGCCATGCGAGCAGAGGAAGTGTTGGCAGAGATACATACATCTGCATCTGATGTTGGTGGCGCATCCTCCATATCCATGCTATGTGAGCCAGAGTCATGCCTGTTGCCCAGTTTGGACTGCCCCGAATGGGCTCTTGCACTGGGAGACTGTGTTTGCAGGAGACAACAAAATACACTGTAGCAATCGTATACATACTCTACAACGGTTTGTTTAACTACAACCTCTCCTGTGCTTGGTGGTTGGTGTAACTGAAGCAGTATTTACCTCATGAGCATCTGGCTTCCTCCACTCTGAAATCTCTTTGGAAAGCAGCTCTTCAGCACTCAGTCTCACCAGTCTGAAGGGACTAACCTCACCACCCACCACCCTGTAGAACAAGCCCTGAGACAAACATACCTCACAGCATTAACATCTCAACTTGACTGACATCAAGTAAACAAAAGGCTTTTCAGGCTGTCGGAATTGCCTGTATATAATCATGCATGTGTACTAGACTATAAGCATGAGAGTATGCATGTTTCCCTTGACTTACTTTGTTTTTTGGATCCTTCAGGTTGAACATGAGGGATCTGTATTTGTTCTTGTACTTGCTGTCGGTACTAAGGCAGAGGTTGAACATTTCCTTTTCAATTGCAATTGCCAGCCTTCCCACCTCACTCTCAGTCATATTCAGATCATCACTGTCGCTCACCCTGGTATTAACAAACACAACAAACATCGGTGCTTGTTTAAAGGTATTAAGCCAAACATTTACTACAGGTATTTTAGTAACAACTTAGGTACTCTGAACAAGGTTTTCTGGGACTTACCTCTTGTAAAGGATGTCTGTCAGCGAGCGGCGGATGTTTTGTCTCATCTGGTTGTTGGGTGGAGGTGGCATGGGAGACGCAGGGGGCACTGAGGCGGCTGAATGTGGAGGTCTGGAGGAGTGACTGGAGGGAACTGAAGAGGCTGAAGAAACTGGAGATGGTGGGACTCTGGAGGATGACTGACTGTGGGATGGCACATCCTTTTGTTGTGGCTGCTTCTTAGGAATAGTGAAGTTGGACTTGGTGACTCTCAGCGCTCCTGTCACGTGGATCGGACCTGGAGGGTAGAGAGACTTGGTATGGACGGGAGATGGGCCTGGTTTCTTGGACTTTGCCCCAGTTTTACTAGGGGGTGTTGCAGGTTTCCTGGATGCCTTTGAGTTTGTAGTCTGAGAGGAAGGCTTCTTGTCCTTTGGGGAAACCTTGGCTGCTCTAGTCATCGGGGTCTTCTTGCTTCCTTTGACTGGTGTTGCTGATGCTGAGGGTTTCTCGGGAGCCGGGGCCGGGGCCGGTTCCTTCTCTTTCTGCTCTTTCTCACTCTGCTTCTCTTCTTTGGGAGGAGCTGGGAACAAGAACAAAACAAGGACACAACATTTTAAAACATGCCGTCATTTACCATAAAAGCAGATGCATCATGTGGTGTGACAGTATTTTACTGACACTGCAAACAATGTAGTGTTCTGGTCCATAATTTAAAGATAACTACTAAAACAGCAACACATTTTCACAGCTGAAAAAACTAAAATCAGAAAGTGAAACATCGCAAAATTTATAATGAGGCCCTCCACCAATTGATCACACAATGAATACCTTTCACATCATTACTTGTGTGCACACATTGTGCACTGTAGTAAACATTCTGAAATAAACACAAATTTGACAACTGGGCAGTTGGAAAGCCCTTCTTTATTTGTGGCAGTGGAAAGCAGGTACATTGAGCTGTGTCTGTAGGGCCATTTGAGAAAGTATTTTCTTCCCAATCATTAATGGATGGCAACGATCTGCAAGAAGGGCACACAGGCACCACCTCAGTAGACAACTTGGCACACGTGGGTCTGTACAGGAGAAAAGGCGCTGATGCACTTCAGTCTTGCGCAAACTCTGTTAACTGTCAGCAGTTACTGAAGACTACAACTACCAGGTTCCTCCTATTTGATTGTGAGACCAGCAGCATCAATCTGTTACTGTAGCTCAGATGTTTAGCCCACCCTTTTCACTGCCTACCAAAGCATAAATGCTTCACTGCACTACGTGTGTCAGAATAACAGGAATGAAGAACAATGAAGTTAATAAATTGCTCACTCTTATGCAATACATTTTGGCATTCATTCATATCATTAACTCAGCTTCTAACTATCCACTGTCACCACAGCTAATGAGTTCTGACCTCAAAAGTACCCAGCCAAGTCTTAATGACTCTGTCTTGAGTTAATTAATTATGCAGGCAAACATGAATACATTTCTTGAAAACTACTCTCTTCAAGTATAAATTAAAAAGTATATCAATCAATAAGCATCACGATTATATGGCAATACACACTTCTCAAATCTCTTCAAACTGTCATCTGCAGACGCTACTGTGCCCTCTAGTGCGTCCAAGTTGCTGCATATAGTTCTAGTATAAGCATTGCCCCCACTTCAACACACAAACCATACACCCCCTAAAATATAAACAATTATATTGTGTAGAGCAACAGTTCTGAGACCAAGACCAACCAGTCAATCATCTTCTGAAGCTAGGCTGTCCCACCAATCACAATATCAATCAGCATAATATAGGCTATGAAAATCAATGAGCCATAGTTTCTTTCTGTTAATCACACAACAATCATACTGATCTGACCTGAGGGGATGTATTCAGTTCAGATTAACACTTGCCATCTCATCAGTTAAGATAATTCTAGTGCCTTCAATGACCTCTCATAAAGGAAAGGTTAAATGTCCACATGTCATTGCAACAAAAGTTCCCCTAATATATATCAGGTGCAGAAATGTGTGTGAGAAACTCGAACATGGGGTTCCCTCTTCTGAACCAAGTCTTCAGCTTCTTCCTTCTTCTGGAGCCGATCTGAACTTGAATACTGCAGTGTCTTCAGTTGGTCTGGTCTCCATGGCAGAACCGCTTCCTTCTCTGGTCTTCCACCATCTGAGGGCCTCTTGAGTGTCACGTCCCCACAGTGTGTGTAGATTTATCAGATGTATATGCTTGTTTAAGTTGAACTGGTCAGGATATCCTACAGCAAGCCAACACTGCTCACATAATCAAGGGAGTCATCCTAAAATCTGTCAAATCACCTTTTATTTTAAAGCCAGTTTCCAACTGAAAAGTGAGGCATCATATTCAATATGAATCAAAAACTTTGAAAGAAGACCACAAAATTAATGGCAGAAAAATATACACAAGGTCGTACTTAACAGCTCAATATGAGCTGACACCTACCTGCTGGAGAAAGGGAGGGGACAGACCTTTTTAATGGGTCCAACAGCTGAGGTGATGAACCCAGGAAGTGGAGAGACTTGAGCAGGTCATTTGAAATCCCATGCACACAGATACACACAAGCACCAGCCCATTCATCACATCCATACCTCTGCATTCTGGGGAGAGCTCTCATTACTGATGACCTTTTTTTTTTTCTTTTTTTTTTCCCTCTACCACGTTCTTTTATAGGTTTTCGTCAGCCCTGCAGTTCAATCACGCAGTTTTCAAAAGACGCACTCCAGCACTTCAGTATTGCACGAAGAGGGATTGAAGAACCATATTAAATAAAAAATGAAAAACAGCCGAGGCTAAACCATCCTCAAACCTAGTGCATGGCATAGGTCAAGATCTCACTTAATACTACATTACCCATAATGCATATGTATCATTTTTAGACCTTCCCCGTCCAGTAAATGCTGACATCTTTCAAACTCCTGCCTTCAGCCTTTCTGTTAGAAATTTAAAGGCACCAAAGCTGAGATACGCCTGGTGAAATCATCAGGATGAGGTTTTTCAGGATTTGCAAAGCTCTTCAAGAGTAACAGCAGCCTTTAAATTATTGCCTTCACAAGTTTAGTGCCCCCACACCTTGATTTATAAAACAATCTTGAGTGCAATCTGTGGAGTGCCCCTTTTGAAATAAATATGTACCGATTATTGAATACTTACCAACAGCCACAAATATTACTTACCTTATCCACAGGTGCCAACATTTCATTAAGTAATCAAACCCTTACATTATCAAAATCACAACACTTTGCAGATCATTGTGAAGTCTAACATGCAGCTGAGTTCATCTCCTGAGCTCTTATGTTCATCCACAAATGAACTGATCACGTCTAAATCATGTTGGCGTGACAGGAACCACACTTATGGAAAAACAACAATGTGGTTTCAACAACAGCTTGAGACCTTCAAAGAGATACATACACTTTTTGTTTAACACTGTTGGTGATATGGGTGTAGTCTTTTCTGGTGTTACTGCAATGTAATTATGGTCGCTGGACCAGGATGCAGTGGCCGGCGGGGGCGGGTGTTCCTCGCTATGCTCGTCTTCGTCATCCTCGTCTGGATCAGGACTGTAGTCTTCCTCGCTGTCCGACTCCTCCCGGGTCCTCTTCTGCGCCTTCTTCCCACCAGCACCGCCCCTCTGGGTGGACGGGAACAAACACACATTCAGACGTTTTAGTGACAGCACTCAGGGAGCATCATTTGATTAACACTTGAATCAATATACAGTTTGACTTGAGCTATGCCTGCTTTTAAAAACAGATTCACACTTTGAAGTACTGCCAAATGCAGTAAAAATCTGTCCTTGATCAACAAAACTCTCCAAACACTGTAGTTACCGTGTTTATTGAACAATTCAGAGTAAATTAATAGCATCTGCATACACCAGGCTCTGGCTGGTAGACATTTTAACATTTCTCGCATGAAGAATCAAAGCTTCTTGTAGACCTCGATATATTTTTGGAAAATTGCGCACTTTGTACTTAATTATTCTTCGCAGGTCTTAAATAGTGAGCCAAAAGGTTCTTCAAAAGAGGGTAGTGTATATTACTAAGCAAGTTCAACATTGTCAGGCTCTCCTCAAGAAGTAGAAGACATTAAGTTCAAACCCAATAAAGATCGTGTCCCTGAACATACACATTACCTAACATGATTAAAGATTATAATGCATGTAGGGTGAGACGTGCAGCTTTAGAGTTCATTACTGTTTTTTCGTTCCGCCGATCTTCAATCTCACAGAAGTCCGTCAGAATAATGAGAACACAATAAAACCATGAAAGCACATGAAATAGGCAGGGTTTGTCAATCAGTGCTAACAGCAGCATGTGACAAGTGGAGTATTTAACACAAGAGCGGGGCTGCTCACTCCTGTGGGGAATTTTCTTTGTTGCAGAGGCAAAATTAGGTTAATATGAGTCTAATAAAAGACGCCGAAAGAAAGCACAAAAAAACGTACAAACAAAAACACGGCCCAGGCTCTTACAAATTGTTGATATTTCAAGCCAGAGTTATCTCCCCCGGTCATGTCAGAAATTAGAAATGCAGATGGGGCCCTATTGGGTTACGTTTTTAATCATCATATAAATGTACGAAAGATTTCACATCACAATAGTCTGTGCTAAGACCAAAATTAGGCTCCTAACCCACTAAATGTGCTTCTTTAAACAGGCACTTAAACACCAAGATGTTCTGACATCAGTTAGGAGCAGCTGATAGCTACCAATTGTTAAGTATTTACACTTCCAAGAAGGATTTTAGAGGAACAGCAAAGCTTTCTGAACCAATTTAATCACACCGAGATTTGACTTTGTGACATTATTAAAATGTAGCTGCAGTAAAGAGACATTTGTCTAAATACTGCCAAGACAAATCACAAAATGGGAATTTTTAAATAGTATTTTGAATTCCCAATATGAATTTGTGTGTTAATATTTGGTAATGATTGTTGAATAGACATCAATGTGAGTTTTCTGTCATGCTTATTACCAGTCTCACAAAAACTTTACAGGTCACATCCCTGCAGCAAATTACGCACTCTTGTATGAAAGCATTTCAGTTGACAGATTCAGATTAAAGCAGTTTAGAGACAGGGCATTAAAAAGTACTTCTCTTCAATAATAACATCAGACTCATGGATTCAATGCTCCAGAACGCTAAAAAGAAGCTATACATTCAGCAAACAAGACAGCACACTTCAAGAAATAATTTCTTGCGATCAAACGTCTAATATCAACCATTAATATGACCTTAAAAGAGATTGTTTGGCACTCAAACACAACTTGTAAGAAAATGCTTTCCGCAACCCAACACAGCTTTTCTCATTAGACAAATGGCCTCAACATTTTTGTTTTAGAAGAGGTAAAGGCTACGGGCCGAGTTACCTTTGGTGTGGACTTGGTGTTCGGAGACTTGGCCTTTTCCCTCTGCTTTGGCTCTTTGACATCAGTGATAGACTTCATGGCCGCAGCAGCATGTCTCAGGATACAGTCGTTACCACAGTACACAGAGTCTGGCTGGGCGTTATTATCACAGCCAGGCCCAATACACTTGGGAAGGGAAGACTCGTCCACAGCCTTCTGCTCGGCATTTTCCTCCGGCACCTCTGCTGTTGGTGTTGTTTTCACCTCCACATTTGACGCCACTTTCTGTTCTGCGTCTTTTGGTGCTTTCTGTTCTGCTGCAGGTGTTGCCTTCCTTCCCACAGTCGGGGCCGATGGCTGGGCTGCTTTTGGTTGGGCTGGCTGCTGTAGAGTCTGCTCCAAGTCAGTACACAATGAAATTAACCACTAATGACGAGTAATGCCCTTTTATGCAATGTTTTCATAACACCAGCTTTCTGAATTTACTGCTCATTTTATTGATAGCAACAGTGATTTTTAAAATATGTGTACTAAATTTAGCAAAACAGTTGTCAGTTAAATCAGTGGCAGTCTACCTAATGCAATGTCTTTCAGCATTGTCCACATAAAGATTTAAAATCTGAAACCTCCACTTTTTGGGTCCTAATCTGTATTCTAAAGACAGAAATAACACCCATGCCATGTCATGGGGAACCTTTAATAGCTGAACTTGTAATAACACAGTCATTCAAAGCCTTTAAGTTTTAACCTACCGGCTGAAAGATCTTTATCTTCTTTTTCCCAGTTGGATTAGTAGCTTTCTCGATCCTGCCTTTGATGCCCAGGTCCTCTGCTCCCTTCTCCTCAGTTCCAGCAGATGCGGAGGACAGATATGCTGCTACAGCCTGAACAGCTGACTGACTGGGGTCAACTCCACCGGTGTTGGTTATCTGAACAGTTGCAGCAAAGTCAGTAGTTGGAGCAGAAACAGCAGGAGTACAAGTCGAGACTTCAGCTTTTAGCTTCCCGATCTCTGTGCCGGGATAGAGGATAGATGTGGCCGGTCTAAGCACCTGGTTTTTCTTAGCTGTGCAATTCGGGCAGATGTAGTCTTCGCCATTTCTCTCCATCAGGCGCCCCCGGGCCTCAGTGATGCCCACACAGTCTCCATGGAACCACTCCTCACAGCGGTCGCAGCAGATCATGAACCTGGTAAGGAAAGAACATATACAGTGCCACCTTTCTTCAAAGTAAGTAGTTCAAAGCTTTGAACTCTAGCCCATGTTGCTTTTGACAACATTGAGGGAAAGAAAATAAACCATAACAGAACTGCAACAATTAATTGATAAATGAATTAGCCAATCAAAAGAAGATTAATTAGCAACCATTTTCAGAATGTATTAATCGGTTCAGTCATTTTCCAAGTAAAAATGTCAAATATTTGCTGCTGCCAGCTGCTTGAACGGTGAGAATTTGCAGCTTGTTCTTATCATTTATGGTTCTAAATTAAGAGCATGTGGGTTTTGGACTTTTGGTTGGAAAAGGAAGTAATGTGAAGACATTTGTTGCTGTAATGAGCATTTTTCACAATTTCTTTGACATTCTTACAACTTCATGATTGATCAATGAAAATAATCAGTAGTTGCAGCCATTAAATGTGATATGTCATTGCAGGAACTCAAAATCAAAATGAAAGCAATAATGGATAAAAAGAGAATATACCTTTTGTTGTGTTTCTGTCGACAGATGCAGTAAAGTGCATTGGGGTCATAACCTCCATCTTCTGACTCAGACGATGATGAAGATGAAGATGTCGAGGAGTCATCCTCATCATCATCCTCCTCCTCCTCCTCCTCTTCACCATCATTGTCCTCTTGTGTCTGGGGCTGGTTTGTCTTTCCAGAAGCTTGGGTAGCTCTGGCCAAGGTCTCCCTCTTGACAGAAGCAGGAGTTTTAACAGCGGGAGTGTTCTTATTAGCTACCCTCTTTTTATTTATGTAAGTTCTTATTGGTCCACGCTTTATCGATATAGCTGCAGGCTTGTCTGTGCCCTCCTCCTCAGTCTCTTCATCAGCCTCTTTCTTCATTTCCACTTTGTCATGTTCGTTCTTCTCCTCGACGGCCCCCGTCTTCGTCTCGGAGTTTGTCTCTGGCTGAGGCTGTACGGTATTAGTGCTCTCTACATCTTCAGGGTTGGGATAACTATTTTCATCTTTTTTCTCTAGTAACTGGTCCTTATCAGAAACATCTCTGGCATCCTCCTCATTCTCAGAGCTTCCCTCATCTTTGACTGTCACTCTACCGCCTCCTCGCGCCTGCCTACCACCTCGAGTTCGCCGTTGCGTTGGCTTCCTTGCAACACTTCTGGTTCTTCTCTCAGGGGACTCTACCTTGTCCTCTACAGCCTTGGTGTCAGCATTACCATCAAAGCTGGCCTCTGAGGCAGTCTCTGCATCAGTTGGAGTTTGTGAGGGAGGATCCCCACTTTCCAGACTGGGCGGGGCACTCTTTCTTGAGCCTCTTTTAGCAGTCAAGAGGAATTCCTCTAGCTTGTCCGTACGCTTAGACTGCCTGCCGCTGCGGCGTACAGGACAGCGATTTTCAGGGCTGTCGGTTGCTGCCTCTACTGGCATCTCTCTCTTTGCAACAGTGGACCGTCGGAAACCCCAAGTCTTCTTTACTTCACTGTAGGCCTTGGAAGGTTTATCTGGCTCTTCTAGTGTCTCTTTGGACACATTTTCGGTGTCAAATTGATCCTTCTGCTCACTATCCCCTTCTCCAAAACCTGTCAACAGATGATCAAAGATGGCTGTGTACAATAGAATAACAGCATGCAATCCCCACAGTGCAAAATAACACCATAGCCAAGAAGCTGCAGACCATTTTGTGATTAAGCATACACATGAATCAAATTATTTCCAAAATGATTGCTTGATTTGGATATGATCTTATTAATCATACATTTTTAGGTAAATTTAAAGGCATTCCCGGATCATAGAACTTGACACCAACATCAGTATTACTACGAGGTCCCCACCCCTTTATTAAAAAGGGAAAAGAAGCTAATTCAAGGTACCTTGAGAGTGGCTATCCATACAGTCCTGGCTCTGCTCTGGCACAGGAGCTAGACAGAGCTCAGGCCTCTCATTCTTCTCCATAGATGATGGAGTCAATCACTACTTTTCAAACTACAGAAGAGCAAAAGAGACCAGCTATGAGTCACTCTTTACAGTTCATTATATGACTGATATTGCACTTTTATTTAATAGGCAGTGCTGGGTATGCTCCAGGACTTAAAAATATAAATATACTCTTTTTTATTACATTCTTGCTCCAAAATACTGCGACAAATATGAAACTTATTTGCACCATGCAATACTAATTCAACAAATCTTTTGTAATGGCAGCTGTACTCAAGAGTATGCAATGACGTCACTGTAGCATATGATAGCACTGCCATCACTGAGTAGTTAACAACCGCAGTATGGTTGCTATGAATAAGGAGTGATAAAATACTAAGAGGAGGAATATAAACACATATCTTCAAAACAATAAGGCCAACGGTATTAACATTAATGCATACAAGTGATATGCATCCTTGACAGTTGGTGCTCTGTAGAATAGAGTTACACAGGCCAGGAGGAAAACTGAACAGACAAAGGGAACAACTCTGAGGTTGTTCAACTTGTATGCCAAAGAGTAAAAGCTGAGTATAACATCAGCGTTTTATAGTTTGTAGTTACGTCTCAAGCCATGAGGATACTTTGGATATAATAATAATGGCAAATATGAACATTTACAATTACATTTACATGTTTTTGATTTTATATTTTATTGGAAACAGCTTTGAGCTAAATGAATTTGCCTGCCTTTAGCAGACAACACGTATATTGAGTATTTGTGGCAGTTGGCTTACTTTTTTCATTTTGCTGTATATTGAATTTGGTCACTTTTTTGAAAATGTGTCTGTCAGATAAACTTTCATTCTTGTGAGTTGAGAGGTTGCGGTTGTAAGCTGAAGGAATCTTGATTTCTAATTTTTATCTGAGACTTGTTCTTCTGATTTTTGGGTTAGGGTTAACACTGCCTCTAACCTCTCATAACTCTGTATTAAATGCCCTAACAAACCTCTTATGTACAGAGTCCTGAAATATTAAAATGTGCAACACCTAAAAAATACAACATATAGTCTTATACGATATACATGCACCAAAACCAAATCATAACTATGTGAAACAATTTAGAGTTAGCTGATATATTGTACTGGTGCAAGTCATTAATTTACAAAAGCAGTACAGCTGTGTTACATTAGGGATTAAGAAGAATTTCTTAATTGTCTATATTACATAGTTTGTCTACCAGACAGAACTGACAAGTTGATTTTAAAACTCCACTCGAATCTTGGTCACAATTATTATATATTTTTTATCTAAGAAATACACATTAAGATTGCTGTTTATGTTATAAGTGTTGACAAATTACTATCAGCTGATTTATCATTATCAGATTTTTTAAAACTCTGACTCATTTCAGTATCTACCTCAAAAATCCAGTAATGGTTGGGTGCAGGCAAGTTTCCTATCATAAATCATGTATCATTAACTATTAACTTATCATGTAACACTCCAACGCTGCAGCAACAAACAAATTTCCCTGTCTGCGGGACATTAGGATCTCTGATTCTGAAATACATGCTGTATGTGTGTGTCAAGACACATGAGAGTAAACCTCATCCCATTACGCCCTTAATCTCATTCATTCTGTTTATGGGTCAGGTTTGACAAATCATTTAGATGTTAGGCCTGCTGCAGTCTATAAAATGTGGGCCTACTTCTCACATGCATACATTCTAAAGTCTAACCCTGAAATTTAAGGTTGAATAACATTGGAAAATTACTACTTTTGTAGAAAATTACAATTCAAATCTTCAAAACATGTTCTCACTCAAATTTACAGATGATAAAGTTTTCTGTTTGAATAATTTGGAATTCAAGTTATAGGTTAAAACTTGGGATGAGAACAACAACACAAAATGTTCAATAGCCTAGTCATTTCAGACATTCACAAATCTACAACAAAATGGATTACATTGGTCCTTTTTTTAGGTTTTACTGTCAAATGAAAACTAAGGAAACTGTACTTCAAACAAGATTCTGCTAGGACAAACTTGACAATCTTTGATTTAAGAACACATAATGAACATAATTCATGCATGTACCTGCAGTTCAGCAGAAACGGGAAACAGATTGTGTCTTCAAAGAAAACAATGGCTTCATAGCAGGTAATATCGGCCTTGGTGCAAGGATAAGGGATCTGCCAGAGAGAGGAAAACACAAGTTAGGGACAAGGTGTTCCTTACTTCACAGAGAGGCTAGGATGAAACAACAGTGGGGACTTGTTTTGAATCCTTTTAAAAAACCCTATGTGTTCATAATCATTGTCTGGGAATTTAAGATGTCGCCCAACTGTGGCGTTTCTCAATTGCCCAAATGCTCAATTGAAACTGCAAATGGATAAAAGAACAAAATATGAATGAGCACACAGGAGGTAGCTTTTTGAAATGTGTTGACAATTCACAGTAGAAAGCCTGAGTGAACCATTTCAATTATGTAGGTGTTGAGTGAATTTGAAAAATACATAAATAACGCCCTTAACTAAGCCCTATTAATTCTGCTTTTAATCTAGGTATTGATGAGCCTTGCACACTGCACCGTCAACACATGAAATAAATCCACTGAAAGGGGTTAAACAGGATCCCTCCAATGGGGAGCGTGTGGTCACGACACCGTGCCACGTGAATGTACGGGGAGACTGTTGCTATGAAAGGTGGGAGGGGCCCGTAACGAAGATCAAATTTAACACTAGCGTATAACATATTCACACCAAGCAATGGAATCAACTTCCCTACATGTAACGTGACAGATTCAGTTCTATTACACGTTTACTGATGCTGTATTTGTAATACATATACTGATGTTCAGTAGCTGCTGCTCGACACCGAAGGAGGGAAACTGCACAGGGCCTATGTGCAATGATATAACTTTAAAATCCAAATCTCAACCATGCATCGTTATCACAGCTACATTTGCAAACGTAACCTAAAAATGTGCATGCAATACGTTGAAATATATTCGAAAAATCGGACAATAAACAACGATAACAGACTACGACTTATCCTTTAACACACCCGACACCAATGATGGCCGCAAAGCCAACATCCTCCCAAGCCACCAACTGAACAGCAACTGTTAGCCAACGTAACGTAATCCACAGACGAACAAATTGTGTTGCATTACCGGGCGCGTGATGCACTGGGCATATTCTTGCACCAGTAACCACACATTTGCATATATCTTCTTTCTTTATATAATTCAGGTCCTTTAGCGTTTCCTTTAACAACGAGGGGCTGAGTTTTAGCGAAACATGCACTTGTAGCTAGCAAGCCCAGCTAGCGCTATTAGCCACCACGAGCACGGGCAAGCTAGAGACAACCTCAACCTGTAGATATAATGGAAATAACCCCCCCACCCTTTACCACACAGCTACCAAAAAGCGAACTATGAGAGGCATTCATTGTATAGCAATAGTAAAATATAACTGACCAATGTGAATGAGCACATTCAGATGTAATCGCGTGGTTTGTAGACAAGTTAACGTTACAGCTAACGTCCTGCGCAACATCTTCAACATCGCCTCGAATTCCTGGAGTACGACAACCCCCGTAGAGAGCAAACGCTGAAACGCGGAATCATCCCACACAAATTTAACTCGGCACTAAGGTTACTAAAATATTAAGCTGGTACATTCTACCCACCTACATGCTAGAAATACCGATGGCATGCCCTCGCTCTTCGGTCAATCCTCCATTTTCCATTCCCGCTGGAGCTAACTGACTGCGGCAGATGGCTGACTGTTTAGAGTAAGCCCGCTGGGTCTACAGCGCCCCCACAGGCCGGGAGGAAGACTGAACAGACACAGTGAACAACTCTGACTTGTATGCCAAAGAATAGAAGTTGATAGTTACACCGCCTATTAGCGCTTGTAGTTACGTCTCAAGCTATAAGGATACTTTGGATATATATATAATATTAATAATAGCAAATATAAACATTTACAAAGTGCAAAGTTTGAGATTTTAGATTTTATTGGAAACAACTTTGAGCTAAATGTGAATTTGCCTGCCTTTAGCAGACAATACGTATATTGAGTATTTGTGGCAGTTGGCTTACTTTTTTCATTTTGCTGCATATTGAATTTGGTCACTTTTTTGAAAATGTGTCTGTCAGATAAACTTTTATTCTTGTGAGTTGAGAGGTTGCAGTTGTGAGCTGAAGGAATCTTGATTTTTACTTTTATCTCAGACTTGTTTCTTGTCATTTTTGTTACAACACTGCCTCTGGCCTCTCATAACTCTATATTAAATTCCCTAACAAACCTCTTATTCACAATCTCTGATGTACAGAGTCCTGAAATATTAAAATGTGTTACACCTAAAAAATACAACATGTAGTCTTATAGAATATACATGCACCAAAATCCATCCAACTAATGTACAAGTTCCTCTGAAATAATTATGCAATACAATTTAAGACTGCACTGTTTGTGACCAACAATATTTCAAGATTGTCTGAGCTTACGGTTCAGATATTAGTTTCTTTGTTACATACCTACTCTACCCACACTTGAAACTATGCTAGCTAATTGCAGACGGCTCCATAACTTATTAGACCACGGTGTAACCATAGAAACAGCTCGTTTAAAATGTTTGTATTTGTTATTTTCTTTGCAGTATACAGCAGGCAACATTAGAATAACAAATAAATTAACATAGAATACAAAATAAGTAATTTACAGACATTTCTGTCAACAGTCCTCTAACCTAAAGCTGCGGTGGTCCATTAACATGAGTTACATATTTCTTGCAGTCTTAAACTGTTTAACTGTTGTCCTTTACAGTACGTGTGTGTTTTGTGACACTCAGGCATGCTCTTAAGATCTTTATACGGACAGCTCTCTGCAGATTGCAAAGGAGTGCATGAATAGGCAGTATACATTTATTAAACTGCCCCCTCTAGTGGCTTCTAACTATGCCAGTCTTGTTTCCACATTTTCAATGTTTCAAAGACCACAGCGCACCAGGGGGCAGGATGTGAGTCCTGACAGGCAAACAAAAATATAGAACTAAATTTAGATTGCTCCCTTAACAGCTGCTCGAACAGAACATTTTACATATACATATCCTTGTAGTGAAAAAAACATCTATGCATTTACATTTTCAAGTATGATCAGCCTGGTTAGGACAAAGTGACAGCGACGTCAGTGCTCTTCTCCATGTCACAGTCTTTGTCTGATGGTGCAGAGACCGGCGTGTCTCTCAGAGAGTTGGGCCCACTGCTAGTCTGCCCTAAACCTTTATTTGGGAGGTCTGCTGTCGACTCAGCCTCAGGTTCTTGCTGCGGGGCTGTAGCTACAAATAGAACAAAATTGAAAAAAACATTACATATATGAAAATATTAGCAGTAATGTGACTGGTGGTTATGCGGGCAATCAAGCGACTGGAGGCATCCAGACAGGGGTAACAGCCAACGTAAGAAAAAAAAAAAGAAACAACAATAGTCCTTATTTTGTGATAGCCACCAACAGCATGCTGATGCTGGCCCGTGCTGTTACCTGACTGAGTGCAGGACTTCATGTGTTCTGGCCAGTGGGCTTGCTGACAGGGGTAATCACAGTAGCTGGTGTTCCAGCAGCAGTAGAAGATGGCCTCTTTCCTGCAGTTAGCACACCACTGTTTCTTCTTTGTCTCATCCACTGCCTGTTGCTTCTCCAGCTCCATCTGCTTCTTCACTTCAGACACCAACCGCTCTCTCTCTTGTTCCAGGCTTTGTCTCATCTCCGCCATTGTAAGCTCTACATTGAAGTACACAAACACAATCAAACATAACAAACTTATAACAGTTGTTGGGAAAAGACAACTACAAGCATGGAATTTGCTGAATAATTACATTCTCACCAAGATTGTGCTTCATTTCTGACAGCTCTTGTTGATGCAGCCACTGTAATTTTTCTATTTCGATTCTCAGTCGTCTGATCTGAATTTGAAACCCATGGGCATGTTAGGGTGAGTACGGTGTCACATGCAAAGCCACTGTAATGATCTGAATAATATTCACACATTCATAGTGTCTAAAGAGCCAAAAGCAAACACTTACCTCTGCTATTGTATTCCCTGAAGTACTCTTCGAGAGGTCATTGTAGATTTCAGTCATTGTACCTTTGATAGCATCCATTATCTGAAAAATGTAAAATAGGAATGCAGCCATTGTGAAATTCTGGCCGGATACAGTTGTTCTAAATGACAATTTGGCCAATAGCTGATGCCAATATGGTTTAGTTGTTGTTTTGTATTGGTTGTTATCTTTTCCCCTTTTTATGCCAGGGAAACCAATACATCCTTATTATCAAAAAGTAACTAAACAATTTTAAAGTAATTCAGCCCTTCATTACACTTCCTTTGAAAAAAACATGAGATTTATTCATAAAAAAAATGGGAAATAACCTTTAATATAACTGCCTTTCACATGAAAAATAACCTGTTTTGAAAAGTAACTGCTTCAAAAAGACTTTTTAGCCTGATATACATCTACCTACGCAATGACAAAAATGTTTCATTACTTAAATAGACTTGCAAACTGGCAATGATTTGATGAGTGAATACCTCATGAATGTGCAAGTGCCAAATTTATGTGACACATCAGATAAACACTCAGTGTACTCCATCTGCTGAGGAAGCTCAGGTCCTTTGGAGTGCAGGGGGCACTCCTGACCTCTTTCTGTGACTCTGTGGTGGCATCAGCCATTTTCTATGAAGTAGTCTGCTGGAGCAGCAGCATCTTGGCAGCAGACAGAAGGAGACATGATAAACTTATCAAGAAGGTCAGCTCCACCCTGGGATGCCCTCTTGACCCAATGCAGGTGGTGGGAGAGAGCAGGATGATGGACAAGCTGTCATCGCTGCTGGTGCAGGAGTCCCACCCCCTGCAGGTCACTCTCACAGCACTGGGCAGCTCATTCAGCAACAGACTGATACACCCTCAGTGTGCGAAGGAGAGGTATCGCAGGTCCTTCCTTCCTGCTGCTGTCAGACTGTACAACCAGCACTGCTCCCTATAGACCTCACCTTGTACTCTGCACTGTGTAATAAGTCTGTACAAAACTCATTTCAACACCCATATTTATCATTTGTATTTAAAATCTGTGTATAAAAATGTGCTGTTCATTTTTGCACTATATCATGTAAATATGTATATACGTCTATTTTATTTCTTCCCTTTTCAATTATATTGTTTATTTTTGCTATTGGTCTTTGTGCTTGTAATATTCTGCTGGGACAAACAAATTTCCCCGTCTGCGGGACATTAAAGGATTTCTGATTCTGATTCTGTACATCATCTTGAATCCTGATAGGTTGACAAATTTCATCTGATACCAATTAGATAAATTGCTGCATCCATAGTGGACAATATTATTCTGATGTCTTCTTTAAGAAGAATATATTCTATGATGGATAAGACTGACAAATGAACTAACAATGTTAATTTGGTTCTTTTTTTTTCATCTTCAAGTTATTCAGCAGTAAAAATGCATTTTGAAAGCTATCAAGAACTGATATCTACTGTTTTTTTGTGTATTAGACACCAAAAATGTGCACACTTCCCCCCCAAGACAAATTAAACTAAACTGCTTTCACAGCTTGCTTCCATCTAAGTTATTTAACCAGAGAATGATCAGTCAGTGCTAAGATCCAGTGGATTTGGTGCCATGCAAAGTAAATGTTAACAAAAATTATACTAACTTTATTGGTGTACTTGGCAATGTCTGCAGCCACATCCGCTGAGGCAGTGGGAATATACAGGTCTGTTTCCACTGGTGAAGATGAAGCAGCTGTGCCTAAACTTGATGCTGCCATCATGGCAGAAGCTGGACTACTGGATACCAGGGTGACAGCCGTCGTTGATGTGCTGAGCGGCGTATCTTTTTGTTGAACAGCTAGAATTTAAAACAACAAAAAGAAGAAATATCATTATAGACTTACTGATTTGAGGCTGTTGTATTGTAATATTTCAACTCCTGATTTATGGAGTATATATATATGCCATTTCTACCTTTAACTGCCTGCCTGGTCTGATAGCGTGTGCTTTGTGAAGACTGCTGTGCTGAAGATGAAGATACTGCTGTTGAACCGTTCCCAGAGGCCTGCGTCTGGGTCGGCCCTTGAGCCTGGCCATGTCTGGAAGACGATGCCGGTATCTGCGTGGTCGTAGCAGGTTGCTGGTTCTGTTGCTGCCGCTGCACCTTCTGCATGTGCCACTTCTGAGAGGACGTCTGAAACTTGGCAGAGGGATTCCACACCACGGCTCTTTGCACCACTGGCACTGTCTCTCTGGGCAGCAGAGGCCGCTGTTTCTTCAATGCTGGTGTAGCAGAGGCTGAGGAGGAGGAGGAAGAAGGGGGTGTTGCAGTGGCACTGGACACGGTTGTAAGGCTTATGGTTGCAGGAGAGGGAGCAGTGAAGGAGACCATGGTGACAGGAATGGCCATAGGGGACTGCGTGGAAACACTGGAAGGTGTGGAAGGAGCTGTACTGTTTTGAGACGGGAGTGTCGATGGGGTTAGGGCTTTACCTACAAGGGACAGTACGTATGTCATTAAGCATTCAAAAATGGCTGATGTTTCCAGATGTTAGAAATTCTAAAATGGGCATTATATTTGGTGTGTGTTTGATTACTCCCTCAGCCAAGAAAAGAAAAAAACTCTCACCTTCAGGTTTACCAGCAGATGACTCTTTACCAGTGGCGTTGTCTTTCCTACTCCTTTTTCTGTCCTTTCCTCCCTGTTCCTCTCCGAGGTCAATAACCAGCTCTCTCTCTGAGTCGGAGTCCTCCACTGGCACAGGCTTCTTTGTATCTTCTTTCACCTGAGCCTTTTCTCTGGCACCAGGTGATGCTGATGCTTTTGTCTTCTCCGGGCTCTCTTTTTCGGCATCTTTGCTTATTTTCTCTTTAGTTGGAGCATCTGATGCTGTTGGAGTGGTGTCACCTGCTGCAGACTCAGATGTTACAAGTGTATCAGCTTTACTCTCCTTATCCTGGCTCAAGGATGGTTGTTCTTTGACTTTACTTTTACTAGGCTCCATCTGGGCTTCATCGCTGGGTGCTGCATCCGGACCGTCCTTGGTCTTTTGCTCTTCATCACTGGCATATTCACTGTCACTGGAGTCAGATTTATCAGAGTCCTCTGAGTCACTGTGTTCCACACCTTTATACACATCAACAGATATCTCATCTATACCTGCAAAATAAAAGAATAGGAGGGTCATCCCACCAAGGTGTGGAACACAGTGTATGTTATAGGGTTCAAGTACAAGTAAGCAAGCAACTGGACCAATATGACACCAATATGTTTTATCAGGGCCAATACCGATACTGATTATTGGTAAAGAAAAAAACTAATAACCAGTATACATTTGCTGTAAAAATTATAATCTTAGTCGCAATTTTAAAATAACCAGTGATGGAATGTAAACATTTTTACTCAAGTGCTGCACTTGGTACTCTGTAGTGATGTACAGTTTTGAGGTACATTTTACTTGAGTATTTGCATTTTCTGCTATTTTTTTAGGCAAATGTTGTGCTTTTTACAATGATAACTTAAGTTACTAGTTACTTTGCAGATTCAAATAATTCAATTTTCATAAATTATTATCAGATATGGTTGTGGGTGTGACATTGAGTCATTAAACCACATACTGTTGACTACAGACAGAGAGAGTTGACTGTATCAGAGCCCAGGTAGCGCATTTTAAAAATAAAAATGTATTAAATCAGCAATAGGACAAAAAAGTAGCAATTTCCAAAAATTGGAAGTATATGAAATATTGGATCCAACAATAAGCCAGGTAAATGTTCAGTCTATCCCTATTCATTACCACACCAACACAACATTATATTCAATGTCACATCCCTAAAATGCGTTTTATTAAGCAATTTGGGCAATGATTCTACCAACTATCAACTGATATACTTCAGAATTTTGTTCTTCCATGAGAAATCTACTGACCCAGCTGTGCCTTGCAACTCTCGATGGTTTTGTCCAAGTTCAGCTGGAAACGGCTTTTGATCTGTCTCTTTGGAGATGTGAGGACTGGTGTGGCTCCTTGTTTCTGCTGAACTGTTTCACTAAGTTCCTTTAGGTCCATTTCTGCTTTACTACGATCTGGAAGAATACAACATAAAAATAATTACAGACAGCAATATCCGCACAATACTGCGTTTCTTGCAGAATCATGTCCAATTTCACAGAATGAACATTATTTAACACTTTGATGCATATTACATCATTTACATTAAAGATTCACCTAGATTAAGGTTCAGAATGCTTCCAGTCGGTGGTGTCTTCTCCTGCTTGTTGATGCCAGGAGCTTGAGAGTGGAATGGTTTAGGGCTGTCCAAGGAACTGCCCGCAGGACCAGGTCGAGGATGAGCAGGTGATGCTGTTTAGAGAAGAGAGAGTTTAGAGAAGTCTCTTCCCTTTGGACACACCATACATGTTGCTACATCAAAAAGCACCTGGTGAAATACCTGTACAGTCCATGGACTCTTCACCCGTACTGTACTGATTGTTTGGAGTTTTTGTCTGGGACTTGTCCGCTGTCTCCTGTTCCCCATCTGAACCAGTATGGGCAGAGGAGTTGGTGCTCATGGGGGAGCGAGGCATGTCACTGAGAGGGAGCCGCCGGCCTACTGTGCTCCCTCCCACTCCAGCCCCAGACAACATTGTCCTGGCCAAAGAGATCTTGGGTGATGCTGTCATATCAAAGCTCAGCTTGATCTTCTCTTGTTTCTCAGGTTTGATAGGGGTGGATGATGGGTTTGAGGGATCCAGCAGCATCTGGAAATTGTTGTCAGGAGTGTAGGGTGTCCTGAAGGGGGCATAGTTAAACACTCCAAACTTCTTCCTCATGTTCTCCACGTAGACCTCCATCTCTTGCATGGCACTGTTGAAGATACTTTTGGTCTTCTTCACAGAGAATGGAATCTCTTTGGACATGAGGTAGCAATTGTTTAAAGGAACCCAAGCCCTAAGGGATAAAGATTCACATCATAAGCAAACCCTGAAATGTGCCTCATAGTCCATGTAAGTGAAGCACAGAGGGTTGATACCTGTCATGCTGACCAAAAAAGCGAGCATCCACCTGTCCATCTTTGTCCCGCAGAGCTTTAGCAGGCCAGAATGGAAATCCTTTCAGTTTGGCCCACACCAGAGGGTGTGGGTTACTCTGCAGACATACAGTAAAACACTGGAACTAAGTGGTGGTATCCCAGTGATCTATGGTTGAATGAGTAAACAATCTGGTGGAATCATCAATAGAAACTTCCAAGTTACTCAGCTAGCTTACACAAGGCTCACAGAACCAGTTGTCTCTCTTTTGGCAAGCAGACAGATAACACTCAGGACAAACTTCAATCTCGTTCATCTGCAATTAAAGAATGAAAGACATTAAATCAAGTTTCAAATGTCCTGTCTTGTATTTAAATCAATCAACAAATCAAAACTCAACTTGAATATAAAACCTTTTCTGACCCAAACCACATACCCACCTCATGCTCACAGATTTTTACTATCACTTTTGCAGTAGCTGTAAGTTTGTGATTGCCTGAAAGAAAAAAAATCATGTTATTCTAAATACGCACTGTTATTGTAACACAAGCATATTTTATGTAATTAAAATTATTAAAATAACTTATCAACATCTGACAGTCAGTGCTGGAACACTACATTACACTATTTCATGACATAGAATATATTTATTCTAACTGATGGCATGATAATGATTTAATTCATGTTAGCCAGCCTTACTTAACAAAACATACCTCCATTGTATATAATACAGTTGTGCAAAATCCATTTTGCATCAGCCAAGAAGGCCTCTGTGCAGCCATACATTTTCTTTTTAATATTCTGTGATGCAAAAAAGAGAAGATTGTGTAAGACTGACAAACATTTTTACATTTCTTCATTTACACTAACAAAGATAAATATGTGACAGCTTGTGGTTTACCTTTTCAAGTGTGCAGAGATCCATAGGGTGAAAAATGTACTCTGCATAATCTGGATGCTGTTCAAGAGAGACAGGTTTCTGGAAGGGTTCAGTCTATAAAATTCAGAAGACAGAAAAGAAAGTGAAGGTAGACAAACTCTCAGGCTGAGCTTACTGCACAACCTTCCCCTCTAGCGCACAAGAACATGCTACCACCATGCTACTACTACTCTAAAAGCCGCTTCAAACAAAAGGAGAACCAGTGGAGGAAGAAATCATGACGGGGTCTTGTTAGTGGTGTAATTGATTACCCAATTAAAAGTCTTTCTCTGCGTGGAAGCTGCATGGGGGGAGCGAGATGACAAGCGGGGATGATCCTGAAAGAGAGCGAGAGGGGCAGCTGTATCCTCACCACCAGCTAAGATGTTTACCTTCATGGTTTCCAGCCATGACAGGCCCATTATAGTACAAGACTATGATTGTTAGTTCTGTTATTAGAAATTATTTGCACATGCAAATCAATAATATATCATGCTGGACTGATATGTGGACAGGCAGCAGTTCAGGGTACAGGTCTTAACTTCTGGCAAGACTGTTGGGAATATGATGACCAGAAAAAGCATGTCTTTTGGTTGCATAAGCAATATAAAAATTAAGACTGGCCAGAAAAGAATACATGCCAATATCCAAGTGAAAATAAAATGACAATAAAAAAGTACCCCATCAGTAATTAGACTGTCTGCCTCAACAGAATGTAATCAGTTTAGTAGCATAAAGTCACTAGAAAGATAGAGGGACCATAATACTTACACCTGGCTGTTTCATCTTCTGAAGGGCAAACTTTAGTAGGTAAGATAGCTGGTCTAATGTTAGCATCATCATGGCTTTGCTCTGAGTCTCTATACACTCAGCAACTGTTATTTTCTGGAAGACATCAATGGGAAAATAGTTTTGTTATCATATTATTGCACAGAATGTTTCTATCACATCGTTAAAACTTACGGGACGTCATTATAACAATAAAACATTTCTTATAGGTTTTGGCTATAGGCTCTGGGATGGTGCTTACAACACATATACACTCTACACATTCCTCGGTGAGTACCTCACACTCCGGACAGAACCAGTCTCCCTCGGGCTCTGCTGGTAGTTTGAGGCACTTGGCGTGGTACACCCTGGGGCAGAGCTCACAGCAGAGCACCTGACCCTCGCGGTGGCACAGCCAGCAGTAGAAGTCATTCCTTCCGTCCTGCGGTACAACATCAACAGGGTCTGTGGTGAGTGCTGGCTGCTTCATATAGTAAAAGGGACCATGTCTTAGCTCTGACTGAAATGCAGGCAAGAGAAACAGGGGGGCAGGTTTCAAAAAACACGCAGGAACACAAAAAAGGTGCAGTGCAACAGAAACAAGGCCACGGTAAGGTGGGGTAAGCAGGGTAAGCAGCATAGATTAAAGCCAATAAATTACAATAAGGATGAGAAAAGACTTAACATAACCCTAACCCTAACTTAACTGTCTGAACATGAAACATGTCATATAACCTGTCATGTAACCGTTTCAATTATGAGTCAAACAAACTAACCCAACAGGTTTTTTAGGTGGGGAGCTTAAGCCTCTCACCTGAGAGTAAACACAATACATGGTTCTCTGGTAAGTACCTGACTGGGACTTTCTGCTACTTAATGGATCAATAGAAACTGATGCATCCGCTTTCACAGCTCCACATATTGTTTCATTTTAAGCCTATTTCACTTGAGCCGATGCCAAATCAGAGTAATGGCGAGATTCTGTTGCAAATATATGAGAACCAAAGCATATCAGCAAGACTCTGAAATTCAAACACCAAAATATTTATGAAAATTGCACAAAATTAACTTTTTGGCCCTCCAGCCAAATGGCTAGTGAATGATCGTATGATGGAGATGCAATTGGCAAGTACTGTCATTTCAGAAAATTGCATCACTTTACTATAATGCAGCCTTTAAGATAACACGTGCTATATCAAGATATAACAATATCCTAAATGTATTATAGTCTCATATCAATCAATAACAAGAATATCAATATATTTTCCAGCCCTACTCAATTTTTGTGCCGTGTTTCTAAGATATTTAAATTATGTTTTAGTATCATGCATGCACTAAAAGGTTAAAACGGGAATTACTCGGCTCCAGATTAATGTGGCAAACAAATAATAAAGGCTTCTGCATCAGAGTCATATATCACCAATATTCATTAAACTTGAATACAGCAAGTAAGTAAGTGATAAGTGACAATTGATAAGAATGCAAATAAAATGTCTAAAGTAAAATTATGAAGTAACTGAGTTGATCATGTAATGATGGTGCTGCTTTAAATATACACAACACACCAATCAGAATAAGACAAACTAAACACTATCACAGCAGGTAACATCTACACATTTGTCCAACTTTAAGTTGACAGTATACTACAGTCAAAATGAAAATTGACGTGCTCTCAAAGGTAACGTGGCTCAGTCTTGTTCCCCTGATTAGTAGCTGTATTATCACCTTTCAGGTAAATCCCACTAACACTCACATGTTGCTTTTGTTTTTAAATGGGCAATGGTAAAATCAGCATTCATTCCTGGGTTAAATGACTCTGCGGTAGTGTACTTTTGCCTCCAGCTCCAATCCACAGTGATAGAAATACAACACCCGAGTGCAACGCTATTAGGCTAAAATTACAGACGTTGGCGCGTAAACTGTCTTCCATCTGTCTCTGTTCAAGTAGTGGTCAAACGTCTAGTTGCAGTGAGTTTGAAAGAGAGAATGTAGTGAAATAACAAGGAAAAAAAACTTCTATTGCTCCCTTTTTTCTGGTTCGTCCATGACGTTAAAAGTGACATCAGTAAAAGAAGAACGGCAAATATTTCCACTCAAAATGAGGGAATCAAGTATTAAAGCAGTTTTACACACGTTGACATAACCGCCCTGCATTTACATGCATATTTTGTATACAAATGGTATTCAAGAACATGACTACAAAACACCAGTATGACCCTGTCAGAACTGCTTGTTGGACAGTCAAATAACTCCCTCCCTGACAGCTATCCAGCTTTAGATTTGGGCGGTGCCTGTCCAACAATCTCTATAACTTTCGAAAAATGACAATCCGATATTCACACCCACTTCACGCTATGATCTGCCTCTTTTTCAACCCTTACACAACGACTTGTGGCACACAATATGAACGCCTTCCAAGAGAGACAATACCTCTATGATGGCAGGCTTTTAACTTGGTACAGCCAAACTGATATATCGGTTGGCTGGTATTATTCGCTAATTGGCCTATCATAGATATATCAGTATCTGCACATATTGTATCAGAGTATTTTACTCCCCAACATCGGTATTTGTATTGAGATTGACCCCAAAAATCGATCAAGCCAGCCCAAGCATTCGTAAATACTATAAAACAAATTTGATTTCCAACAAGATCAGACGAAAGGACACACAAACTGCTTCTTTTTGAGCATAATCTGGCCTTCAGCATTTTATTAAAAATGTACTTATTAGCTGGGTGGAAGACAAAAGCAACCCAAAGTCAATGTGGGTTTGTTTAAAATAATCTAGGGTGACATTTCTTTTGCCAACTCGACTCTCTGGAGGAGGAGGACAGACCCTCTGTCACAGCAAGTACACTGACATTTGGCCACATCCTTTGAGAACACACCAAATTTTTTAAATGAGCATACTGCAGCCCTTACCTGGTCTTTGCTGTTCGAGTTGACAGCCCCAGGCTTCTTCTTTTTCTTTATAGGGCTGGGGGAGGTGTCCGAGGGAGAGTGTCCATTGGAGGAATGGGTGGGGCTCGACACCTTTCTCTTCTGTGGTGCCACTGGTCGTTCCACTGACCCGGGTGGATCAGGGACTGGATGCAGAAAGACGGTCACACAACGGAAGAAACAGGCTTGTATTGTTCACTGCATTTAAGTCAAAACACATTATAGCTTCAGAAGATTAAAAACAGGCGTGAAAGTAATTTGTCTATTCCAGTAGAATATAACACAATGAACAATTAAACATTGATCCCATCAACACGTGCTCTTAGAGCTTACTGGGAAACCAAAGAAGCGCAAATTGAAGCAAGCTGAGAAATTCGATTTTATCATCATCATTGTAACATTAACATCAGCTGATCTAAAATGCAACATCTGAAGATGCCACTTATACAGATTAAATTACCACAACAAATATCTAGAGGGCTCCATTTAACTTAACTAGAACCTGTGGTGATACACAAAATCTTAACAGATGGGCAGCCAGGCATAATGGATTGTCTTTACACTCCTAAGAGACCAACAAAATGCCTTACACTGCTCTTGAAACTTACAGTAAATAACCTCTAAAATGCCCTCGATGTTTTGCTGTGCGAGCTGCTCGGCCTTAGAGACTTACCTTTGGATCGTACAGACGCATCCATCCCCTCTACCACATCAGACTCCGTCTTTACCTCGTCCTCAGCCAGACTGCAGAGCACCAAACAAGAGCACACAGAAACACAGAAAGAGAGGCAAAGTCAGAAAGGGTGTTCAGAAACCACATCAGCATAACAGTAAACAAGTGGAACACCACCTAAGGCACCCCGGTCCCAGAGGATCTGTCAATGGGGACTCTGCAGATTTCGATTGTTATTGTTGTCATTTGATTTCTATTCTGATTTCTGGCATTGTGCTGCGAAGTTCAAATCCTTTCCATATCATCAGTGACAAACGAGTCTGAATATGGTCTTTATGTTACCGTTCTCTCTCTTGAAACAATCACCATGGCAACACTCCCCTCCGCTAAGCACAAGTTGATATTCACAACAACACGTAGGGCCATTTAGCTGACATTACCCTGCACCTCTGTCCTTCAGGAGAGATTTCAGCTTCAGATAGTAGCCTCACTAACCATGTCCTGATCTTTGCTGTTCTTTGTTTACAACAAACAGCGAATAGCCTTATAGTAAGGAGGGAGCCAGAGGGGAGTTAGTCCGTACTACTGGAGGGAAAGTGTCTCATGGTGATTAACGGTATACATTTCTGCCATCTCTCAAGCCCCTTCAGTAACAACAGAGAAGCCTCCAAGGATTTGGGCCCATTCTTGGAGACCAATAGCAAGAGATGCATCTAACAAGCTTCAAACAAGGCCTAAAATGTTTAAATCACCTGATGTGTAAAGCTTGCACCACCCATATTTTCTATTCAGGAAACATTAAAAAATACATAATTGTGGAGTTACATAAAATCAGAACTTGATATATCTCCCCATCATACTGATGTATCACACACTAGTAAATACATAGATTTTGAATCAATCCAAAGATTAATAAACCATCTAAAACCTAAGAATACAGCATCTCCAACAGACAAATCTAATACAGGGAAAGCCAGATTTCCCAGGTCCCCACTCCTGCTCTCATCTAATTTCCTCTGAGGTAAAAAAAAAAGGGAAAAAAAGACAGAATAAAGGGACTCCGCAATAAATGAAAGTCTTTGAGTGTTTGGCTCCTCCTTTGTCAGTGCAACAGAGGCCCTCGTTCTAAGGATGTAGCCTTTATTCACAAGCCCTACAAGAAAAACCCTCGCGAGGACCCCTGACAGGTCACACACTTGACCAGTTCATAGCATTGGCTGCAGCTCTGGTTTCCAGCTAGGATGATGGGTTTACAGGCTACGACTCAAAGGTCAACCACATTTGTGGGATAAGCTTCTTTTTTTCCCTCTTTTGAAAGTGAAGGAATGCTCTTCATGTCCCCTCCTCCACCCTTAAAGAGACATTCAACACAAAGTTGATCAAATGTCAGTTCAGTGATAAAATATATATCCTTAAAGCTTTCGTGGATCAGCGAACTCTGAAAGAGATTGGATGTGATCACATCAGCCATTAAACCTATACTCATTTAGACACCATGCCAACCTTGATGTCCGTGACACAATTCATAGGTTTAACAATGATTAAAAATAAAGAATGCTGTTACCAAGCCAACACTGTAGCTCACAATCATCAAGGCTGTTCAATACATTCCTCGTTCTCACTCAGGCATTCAAACTGGCGATCACAGACAGCTCACCAAACTGAAATTAAGGAGAATAAATGCATCAAAACTTTGACATGGCTCGAGCAGAGTTCCTTTAAAAACATGGCATATGCGTATCTTGTTTCAGTCTGCCAACAGTCACACACGAACACACACACACCCCAACCCCTCCGGGGCCTTCCTGTTCCGGACTGAGTGAACAAACGAGGCCCACATGAAAATAAGAAACCAAATCGCTCTGCTTCGTGTACCACAGCCCTGAAAAAAAGAGAACATCCGCCATCACCAGGCAGCCCCAGATCTGCTGAACGGAGTGCCACAATTAATACCAAAGGCAAGACAGTACTGCAACTACCAGGAAGAGAGAATGACCAGCAGAAAAAAAAGTATGCTGATCCAAAGGGCATTCTCAGATCAGGAGCTGTGATCCATCACACAAGGAGAGTAAGGCAAATAAATCCTCAGCAGATTCTGGCATGTATTCCAGAGACGTGAGTTCGACAAAACACTGACTGTATCTCCTTCTCCAAGTAGTACCTGATGGACAAAACGGAAACAACACTGACTCAGTGCCTTCAGATTCCTCTCCTGTGAGAGA